>JARHVA010000425.1:1140000-1142500 GCA_037957365.1 Torreya grandis | reverse complement strand
GAAGAGTGACAAGTTGCCTTAGTGTGTGGAGACTAGGAGGCCACATGAATATTGTATGGTAGTAAAAAGGAATAATTGATGCCATAAGGTCTATAATCTACCCTAGTAGAGGTGGCAAGGTAGTTATTATTCCCACTATAAAAGAATAAGTCGTCAAATATATTGACAATGTAATTTATTTTTAAGACCTTGCATAAATCACAATAATTTTTTAACTCATCTTAAATACATACATAATCATCATAAAGTTTTAACTGCATAAAAAATGTTCAACACAATGATTTGTTTACAAAATGGAAGAAACCTACATGAAGCATCACAAATGTTTAACACTATAATTGCTTTCCAAAACCCTATGCAAAGCATCATAAATTTTAAACAATAAACTTTTCTTTTCAAAATTGACACAACACATAATTAAAAAAAATTAATACTATAATTCACTTTTAAAACCCTATATAAATTTAAACATCCTAATGTCTTCTAGAAATTATGACACATTTTTTCCCTAAGAAATTACCCATCAAAGAGTCTAGATGCTAGACTCAATGCATTATTCATCCTCTACTTCATAAAATTATTTGTGCACCTATTTATGATAATGTCCTCCACAATAAACTTTAACAAATTCTTGTTCATGTTCACACTTAGGTCCATGTTCGACATAAAATTATTTTTCAACTTCATCAATTAGGGGAGAAGTATTCAAAAATAAGAACATCGAGACCAATCCAAACAATAATTAATTAAGACTAAGGATTATATAGTGGGGAAACCCATATAGATTAATCTCACAAGAAACAAAATGGCATATTCTATTATAAATAGCCTAGTTTTGAATAATGGTGGTTTGGGGAAAGTGGTGGTGTATAACAATTTTGTAGATATTTGACAGCATTTACAATAACCTTCTCCCAAAGTGCTTAAAGATCCTTATCAAATTTGGTAATAATATCCAAAGTCCTCTCTCCATGGTCATCAAATTTCTATGACATCCTTATAGATTAACATGTGGGAAAGTTGATAGTAATAGATAATACCTTAAGTATTATGGTATATTTTGGAGTAATGTATTTCATGATAATTTTAAAAACCTGATCATAAATGTCCCTAGGTTATTTGAATACATGGAACCTTATAATGCCATGTAAATCTACATGTGTCAAATCAAGAACATTCCTCTTTTTCACATTAAGAATAATTAGAACATCACTTATGCCCTTGCTTGCTCCAGTATATTATTAGTGAGAATTTATTGTATTTATAAACCTCAGTTATACAAACCTTTATATCCTTGTATTCAATCAAAATATCTAATTTTTCATAACTATAGTTGTGCAATCTCATAATGAGAAGAACTCTTATGCATATAACTTGTCCTCAAGGCAAATTTATTCTAGACAAGGACTTTAAAATGATGGGCATTCCACTGGATTGATCAACTACCACAACAATATTGGGGAACAAAATGCCTTCTTCGATAGCTCCCAAACCATGAAGTTTATCCACTATATATAATAAAATCCTAATCTCTTTATTGTATTACTATTTCAAGTTGTAATAGTCTTCATTTTCCATGTTCATGAACTTCTCAGCCATGTATAGTTATTGAAATGCCATCCTTGTTAGCATAGTACAATGGAAAGATTGTGATTCATGACTATTTTGAAATAGAAGAGATGTAATAATTATAGTGGATAGATAATATCATGAGCATTGAGAATCAAAAATAGAAAGATGCAATAAAGTATTACTTATCTTATGTTATATGTAATGTGTTTTAGGTTTAGCATCTTAATACACTAGCATTTGGGTATAAATATTATTCTAGGAGATCATGTGTAATGGTAGTCCTGCCAATTCACAAGTATTTACTTATATTTGTCATACATATTTCTATTTATTAAAATATTTATAATAAATTACAGTTGATGCCATTAATTATTAAAAATGGGGAATAAGATACATATAATAAAATATTCATTATTTGAAGGCTTATACAGTGGGGAACCCTTACAGATTCATCTTAAAAGAGAAAAAATAGATGAATATGTGTTTACCATCATTTTATTGATGACATTTGTCAATAAATATTGATGAACATGCCTAATTAGTGATGCAAAAATGGGTATCCTTGGTAGAGGTGGCCTCCTAAAAAATGAGGGACTAAATGAGTATCATCTTAATTATGGAGGTGGAGTAGGAGAAGCCCCAACAGCTATACCCATTAAAAAGCACAATGGAGGACTCATTAATGAGATTGGTGTAGGCATAATTTCCCATTCCCATGGCCATGGCCTATAGTAGAGTGAGGTGAGGACCATAGGCCTCTAGTGCCTCAAACGCTAACACCTTTGCCTTAATTCATGTCACGGGCACCCGCAGCCACACCTCCTTCTGATTCCCCCAATTCCTAAAAGTGTCAAATATAATCAAATCAAATCAACTATAATTGTGAATGTAAATTTAAATGTAGAGAAAATTAAAATTTTTACTTTAC
>JARHVA010000425.1:1132500-1135000 GCA_037957365.1 Torreya grandis | reverse complement strand
ATTGCATAAGGGATTTACATCCCACATGTGGCTTGATTAAGCACTGCAATGTTGGTGACATGGGGACATGACATTAAGGTCCCAGATTCTATCTTGTAACTTCTATTTGTGCATGCTACCAATACATTAAAACTTAGAAATTTACATCATGGATAAGAATGTACAAAAAATCCATACTCAAAGCCCTAGAAGTGAAGGTGACCACAATTGGACTCTATATTCATAAGCATCTTATTTATCCTTGCTAGCAAAAAATCCTAAAATATAAGGAGGCAATGGTCAAGAATAATATGTTTCAAAAATATTATGAAAATAAATATTTGATTATTTTTCTTAACACTTCAAGCACAAAATGTGAAATGGGGTTAGCAATCATGGTTTTGAGTGAGGTACAATTGTTAATACATAAATATTAATATTTGAAATAATAACATTTTATTATTTATTGTATTTGATATATACTATATTACTATAAAATATATTATAATACATTAAACCACCATATTTATTGGAGAGAGAATGTAGATTCTAGTAGGGATTTAAACCAAAGTGGACAATAGACTACCTATAATTGGCAATACTAGTGTCTTTGTTCATAGTGTTATTTCTTTTTAATTCACCAAATAAATATAAATGAACACCATTATTATAAATACAATGGCAACCTCTAGTGTTACTAATAAGTAAAAGGAAAACATGTTGAAATATTCGTATCCATATCTATTTATGTATACCATCCCGCATCAATGGATTAGATTACATAGGGGATACTATTAGATGTGTTTCAACATGTTTACTAGAACTGTATGGGAATTGACCTTAGTGGTGTTGAATGATAATGTGTATGACCTTGAGGAACCCCTTCTAGATATTGCATAAGGTATGATGCATGGTTGGGTGTTATAATAAGATCTTCATATCATGAATTGTGATATTATAAGAGTGTCTACATTATCCATTAGAGATGGATTGAAGATCTTGAATGGTTTGTGGTATGGAAAAAGGTCTCCAAAAGGTGGTTATGCCATCCATGTTATCTACAAAAGGATATAAGGTGGAATAAATACTCCACATGGAAGTTATGTAGTTTTAGAGGATATGCAACATAGCACAATGTGGTGTGATGTTCCAAAAATAAGATTACATAGTATGTATGTTCTATATTATTATCTAATGTGGCATGACATGACACAATGAAACATTTTAGTTCTAGAAATGAGGTGCTATAGGGTTATGTTTTATATTTCATTATACAAGCCAAACTATAGTATTCATTATTTATGTGATTATGTAAAGGATAAGTACATGAGTCATAAAATTAAAAACAAATGACCATGAAATTTTTATCAAATTTAAAAAAAATCAATATAATTTCATAGACCCTCACTTCAACAATTATTTCTCTAGAATTAAAGCATTATGAATTCGGTATTTTTTGTTTTCCATCCAATTAAGGTTAATTTCATTGTTATGGTAGATTGTGTATTATGAAACTTCTATTCATAGATTATCCTAGTATATTGACACCCAAATTAATTAAATTAGGACAAATAACATACAAAACTAACATACTCAAACTCCTATAAGAAAGTGAAGGGTCATATAGAACATGCAAATAATGAGGGTGAAGAAATGACAAGGTATTTCATAGGATATCATACATGAATAGTCATATATCATACACCAGACCCAATTTTATGGAAATCTTTGGTATCACATGGCCAACACCATTGTAATAGATGAGGATGTCATGAGATATTATTTAATTATAGAAACACTCCACATCTATTATGAAAATTAAATCAATGAACATAGTTTTTCAACAATCAGAGTAAAATTATCACATGGAGAAATAGAATAATTCAAGTCACTGTTTGTATTCCCTCATTTCTTCTTTATTCCTACTTATGATTCACCATCATATGTAGCTTTGTGTTTGGAATAAGTTCTTACTTTACAAACAATTTTGTAACAATGTAGTGGACATTGGTTTAAATCAACAAGGCATCATTACACATTGGGAAAATATCATATATTCCTACACTCCATGGCATATTGAGTGAAAAAATATAAAATAAAATAAAATTTACAAATCAGTTAGTGGTGGTAGTGACATATAAGACAATTTGAAAATGTAAATGTAAATGCATGAATGGAAACTCTTGGCCCATATGCACCCATCGAGAAACATTAAAATAGACGATGTCGACATCCTCAAGCTTCATGACTTTGACAATAGCCACACTTGTAACTATTCAAAGATTTTAGTCAACCTACCCACAAAAGTGACACAATTTATAAATTTTGAATGCATAGTCACCCAAATTAGAAATGTTGTGTGCTCAAGTGAGCCATTGCCAAATGAGTTGTGAGGTAATCTACAAATAATGTTCAAAATTTTTATACACCATGCCTAAAAAATAATGCATGATAATTATTCAATTAAAAATAGGTATACATAAATAATACTTCATTGATAGCATCAAACATGGCCTAAATG
>JARHVA010000425.1:1120000-1127500 GCA_037957365.1 Torreya grandis | reverse complement strand
TGAAACCATTTCATCAGGTGGTTTCTCAACAAAAAGAGTTGTTGAAAGTAATTAAAGAGATAAACAAGGAATGAACTTAAGAGGAAAAAGGTGTGCTTCACTTGCAAGGATTTATGGGAGCCTAGTCATATATGTCATAGATGAGGTTAAGTAAATTATATAGAGGTGTTATCAAATGATGAGTCAAAAATACGAGAACCCGACCTTGAGAGTAGGGAAGAAGGAGATAGTATAAGAGACACCCTTTCCACACTTATTTTGGTAGGACCATGTGTCACACTTTTTGGTGCACCTAGGTATTACCCTTTTAGAATCCATGGAGTTACGAATGATCATAAAATCATAGTGTTGGTCGATAGTGGATTAACTCATAATTTCAAAGATGAGGGACTAGCATCGAGAAGAGGGTAGAAAATAGAGGAAGTTGATAGGTTCAATATTATTGTAGCCAATGGTTATACTATTCCTTGCACTAGGAGGATTTAGTAGTTGGAATTTACACTTGGTAATCACAGGGTCTGTGATGAGTTACATGTTATGGGCATAGGAGAAACAAATATGGTTTTAAGAGTGCAGTGGTTACAATGTCTTAGAGGACTCACATAGAATTACCAAACCATGGATCTAAAATTCAGCTCTGACAAAAAGGAGGTTGTGCTTTGTGGTATGGCCAATGGATCCTTATAGTTGTTACAACAAATAGAATGGAGAATATCACATTTTGTAGTAATCTCTCTAAATCACAATCGATTAATGATTATGCTATCATTGGTTCACTCACAGAGTTTGTTGGAGAAGCATCATTCGGTACAGGACTTCCAATTCTTCATTATATTAGATAAGTGCAACAGACACTAAGTACCTCATAAGGAGGATTGCAAGAGATGAAAAGATTGGTTTGAGATCTTGGTATTTGCATAACAATTAATGTCATCTTTTTTGAATTAATTAAATCAAAAGACTCAAAACCTATTTTTTGTTTCTTGTGGACTAAGTGAGAATTAAAAAAGAGAAAATAATATTATAATAATTCATTAAGTTGTCTAAAAAGATATTTTAAATTATAACTTGGAAAACAGGGATGTCACTTAATATATTAGGATTAAAAAAAAATATATTAAATGTATGACTAAAAATATAATTATTTTAAGAACAAAAAACTCAATATTTAATTATAAAATAATTCCAATTGTCTTAAGTATAAAAGAAAATTTTAAAATGAATTTGATTTTTTTAAAAAAAAAAAATTAAGTTAAATAAAATTAGAAAAAAAAAAAAAAAAAAAAAAACCATAAGAAAAAATAATAATAAAAATAAAAGCGACAATTATTATTCATTATGATTATGATTAGAGGATGAAACCCATCAAATCTACTGGGTTCAAAGTACACCGAAAAATCAACCTCTCGTAGGAGCAAATCGCGGCAGTTAGGGCAGATCGTGGGGTTGTTTTGGTAGATTGCAGCAGTCAAAAATTAGCAGCACAACTAAGAATTAATCCTCAGATTGTTAGGGTTTGGACCCACAGCTGATAATTCAGTTTTGTTCCAATCCGAAGAGTAGTTTGTGATAGTTTTGGGGGGCAGTCTAGAACCCTCTAATGGGATCGCAGTATAGCCGGAAGCGAATTAGGGCAGACCGAAGCTTCCATTATAACTGAGAAGGGTTTTTAGGTAATACGTGACAACCAAAGTCCTGATCGTCGGATTTACAGTGGTATCATGGGAGACTTTGTTGTTTTAATCATGAATTTCAGGGATCTGTTGTATGCTCTGGAAATGTATGGTGCCATTAAGAATTTTATTGGTTAGGGTTTTTAGGAAAGTTTCCCGCTTTATGCATTTTCAGTTATATCATTAGGGTTTGATCAAAACATTCAGCAATATTTGTTATATTCTTTATTATTACTGTTGTACCGTTGTGAAATTGAATAGTCCTCATTTATTTCTATTTAGTAGCCACAGTGTGCTTTCAGCAGCTCATTTATTTTCTTAAAAACAAAAACAAAACTCATTTTTCTTTGTTAAGAGTTATGATTGTATTTATGTTTTTTTAAAATTAAAATACATTTAAAATTAAAATAAAATAAAACATTATAATAAATATGTATATTTTCTTTAATAAATCCTTTCAATTACATTAAATAATATTGAATCATTTAAATGGACGTAATAATTATCTCTTATTACCTTATATTGCCTCTTAAAACCATAATGATGCTTCCTTAGGTAATATTGAATCATTTAAATGGACTTCATAATTGGCTAGTATTGCCTTGTGTTGCCTCTTAGAACCATAAAGATTTCCAAACTGAAAAACTTTTCAAACACTTTGTTGTTGAGACCTCTTTATAGAATTAGGTATATCTCATAACAAATGTCCTCTCTTAGCTTGGAGACATGAGAAATTAGGAAATGCTATTTGTCATTGAATTCAGTGACTACTACAAAACATACTCAAGTATTTATAGATTCTACCTACATAGCAGGTGTGAGTTTGCTTGAAAGAATAATATCTTCCCACATTGATAATAGTAAAGTGTCTTAGGTGAACTTCAATGTATTTAAAACCAACCAAATTTTTTAATTGCAATTATAAATATTTTATCATTTTAATTAATTAATTTGATTATGAAATAGGAGATTTCATAAAAGATGCTTCAAATATATATATATATTTATAAAAAAATTAAGCTACCTAATATATTGAAAAATAAAATACGCATAATAATTATAAAAAATTAGTGGAAGGAATGAAAATTTAAAAAAATTGGCATAAAATGGGAGGCTTAGCCAGTGCGTTGCCTCTTACTGGATTCTTTCCATTTTCTTTGATGAAGTATGAATATATTTTATCTAACAAAATATATTGTATTTTTTAAAAATAAAATAAAATAAATTGATATTTTTAATCAATTATTTTTTCCATTCATTGTTTTAATGGTTCTTTTCTTTGAAATTTAATTTAATTTTTTAATATTAATTTCATAAAAGATGGTATGTATGAATTGCAATAAAAATAAATTTATTTAAATTAGTATTTACAAATATTTTATTTGACATAAATATATAAAATAATAATAAATTTGATCTAATTAATTTTTTAAATCCAAAACATAATCTTAAAAGATTATTATTAATTATAAATTATTTAAAAATAGTTGTTAAGATTGACAGTGCAAAATATGCTAAAATAGTTTGACAACTATTAACTTTCACTGAAAATGATGGTGACAATGTCATGTTGCTACTCTTTAATTTATATAAGCAATATTATCATAATTTTATGGTTTCATTTATTGTGTTACAGATAAAGGAGCGTGAAAATGAAGGTGATGAGGAGCTTCTATTGATATAAATTACAATGGTAAATCATGCTAGTAGACATATAGTAAAGCATGATTTTAATAAATAATTCCTTGTATGAGGATCAGTTGGGCACAATTACATATAATATTGAATAAAACAATCGATTGGTTGAATACAATGTGAAATTAGGGAAAACAAAGCCCAAATTTTTATCACATCCATATACAATTCCTTACATATGGTTCATAGAGCCCAATGGACATTTGATTGATGCAATTACTTGCACAGACTCGGTTGGTCCCAATTATATATCACATTAGACCAAATCCTCATTTAGTTCAATATAGTGTGCAATTGGGGATGTAATTGACATTAGATAGACCCAATTCCTTTCTTGGGGCTAAGTTGACCCCAATTATGCATTAGCTCAAACCAAATAATCTATTGATTTTATATGGCATGCATTATAGACCAATAGAGACTCAATTGATATAAGGTGGACATGTTTACTTACATGAGGCTTGGTTACTTTTATTTTGGTTAGAGTTTCACAATAGCAAATTCTTCATTATATATTCAATCATTTATATTACATGGTTATATCCTTTCAAACTCCTTCAAATATGGAGTCTAGGCTTATCAATAATAACTTATCAATCCCTATAATCAATCTATAGAACCTTTTCAGATGAGTTGTTAACTCACATACATATAATGTATATTATTATAATTGTTAATAAGACAAACTAAATTATATCATATATCCAAAATGGCCCCCTTACTATGTACATAGAATGAGGAATCACATGACATGAATTAGAAACATAAATTTATGTCAACACATACTCTAGGAATGCACTCATGCTTCTCATAAAAATTGCTACTATGATCACCTACATATGTGAACACAATTGTTCATGCTTTCACTTCTAGTGAGTGATGGGCTTCTCAACAAAAAACCACATTCTTCCAGTAATAACCTACATATACATGAGCATAATTATTCAGGTTGATTCATTGTATTGTGTATTTGCGACCAATAGAGCCCCCCGTTGATAGTAAAATGATGAAATTACTTACATGAGACTTATTTGGGCTAGATTTCAACTCATATTGAACCAAATATTCATTCAATTGAATATGGTACACAATCAGAATCCCAATTATTATTAGATGGATGTAATTCTATATAGAGGGTTCAATTGGTCCTAATTGCATATTAGATTGAATCAAATACTCAATTATTTGAATAAAGTGTGAAATTAATGCCCTAATGAACATTTTTTTAACATAATTCCTTTGGAAATCCTCGATTGGCCCTAATTGTGCTCATCTTGAACTAAATACTTGATTGGTTCAATACGGATATAGTCAAGGCCAAGTAAGCCCCAATTTCCATTGTATGGATCTAATTCCTTGCACGAGGCTCATCTGGATTGAATGCATATAAAATTGAAAAATACTTATTTTTTAAATATGGTGAGCACTGAGATCCCCGATTGATATCATATGGATGAAATTCATTACATGAGGCTTAATAGGCCCTGATTATATATTAGTTTAAACCAAATACTTGATTGGTTCAATATGGTGTGTAATCGGGGTTAATGTGTGTGTGTGTGTGTGTGTGTGTGTGTGTGTGTGTGTGTGTGTGTGTGTAGACACACACACAAACACACACATTGACCCTGATTACACACCATATTGAACCAATCAAGTATTTGGTTCAAACTAATATATAATCAGGGCCTACTAAGCCTCATGCAAGGAATTTCATCCATATGATATCAATTGGGGATCCAAGTGCTCACCATATTAAAAAAATAAGTATTTTTTCAATTTTATATGCATATATATGGCACATCATCACTTTATTTTCATGTTTATAAAGAACCCATTGAGATAAGTATTTGACTATCACACCATCACCTTAACCATCATCATGATGTAAAACACATGTTTACAGCTCAAAATTTTATGCACATTGACAACCACATAAAATATCCACTAGAACAACACATGAACTTGTTAACATATCCAATTTCATTCCTCCTACATTGTTTTCTGGGGCCATTGACATCATGTGTACTATTTATTTATATCAAAATCCATATTATTGAGTATTACCCTATATTATGAAATTTATGGAGTTATATTTTTTGAAGATTATTAGGATGTGATATATCCATGTCTACCTTAATTAGATGAAAATAATATTTGTTTCATTACATGAAAATACAAAAAAAATAGTGATATAAGTTAACAAAGGCACTAGCACTGTGTCCCTATGGGAGCCTAGTGCACATATGGAGGAATTGTATCACAAAAATAGAACTAAATTATGTGTTGAATTACCTCTGAACAAAGATTAAATATAGATCCTTTATAGAGTTGAGGTTTCTAATATTTTAGGTTTTCTAAACACTTCTAATGAAGCAAATTTATTTATTGAAAATTTAAATATGAGGAGGAAATATGAGTAGTACAAATAATGGAAAATGCATATAGAAAATCTAAAGTGCTTTTAAAATGTAATTATTTATCATATAAGAGTCCATAAAAATATCATGCTCTATAAATTATATATCATGTAGGTCACAAAATTATAGATATCATGAACATATAATGATAGTTCTTCCAAGTTGGCTAACATACGTTTGAAGGGGCGGTTTTTTTTTGGCTAAAAAAAGAAGAATCTTGAACCTAATAAGTAATTTTGCATGATTTTCCAATGTATGTGTCTCTTATGTGATTGAAAAGTATATTTTATTTAAGATTGCAAACTACATTTAAGGTTTACTAAAAAAATGTTTAATTCCAGCCTAGATTAAGCCTACTAAATTACTTAATTGTAACCAAGATTAGGCCCCATTTACTATCTTATTATTGAATTTAGTTATGATTTTTCACTTAGTAATGCAGTTTGTAATAATTGTTATTATGATCAACACAATTAATGCTTTTATTGTGGTTAATATTTGACAAAACTTTGTAATGACCTAGAATAAATTCTTTTGCTCATTTGAATACAACATATCTTATCATGCTCTAAAATAGATTGTTGATTTTATTTCTAATATATGATGAAAAATAGCTTATATTGCATAAAATAAATTGCTATATTTCCTTAGGTTAGAAAACATAATTAATTTTCACTAGTATTCATATTGCAATGTTCTTGCTCTAATGATCTTAGTATAAAGAAATGATAATATTTTATAACTAATTTAATAAGGTGTGGATATGATAAGAAATAAGGTAAGAATATTGAATTCAGTTTTCTTATCTTATTCTAAAGAAGTCAAGGGGAAAAGTGCAAAATCTCTTACCAATTTATGTATTTACACTTATTTTGTAAATATTATAAGGTTAAATCATACATCTTAAGTAATTTGTATTAAATGATAGGTCTAAACTTGGATAGATTTAGAACTAAGGTATAAAATTGTCTTTATTCATTATCATGTCCCTTTTTTATACATGGATGGATATTAAGATCTTGCATAGTTGAATAGATCTATAGACCTTACATTAGACTTGAGCATACTGCAAGGCCAATTAAATAAAGCAATGTAGACATCTTTAGCTTGTGCTTTCCATTGACAATTTGGAAGACATATTAGTGAAATAAATAAAAAATTGCCAACTAGTTTAAGAATATAATTTGGTCAAAATCATAATCATAGACCTTATAAAATAATTACAAAAGATAATTTTATTTTTACTTTTTTTTGCCAATATTTAATCTTTTTAAGTGACACTATCTTGAATTAAACATAAATACTGAATAAAAAAGGTATTCACGGTATTTAATATTTATTGAAGAACATTAGAGGGGCCAATACTTGATCAGGGATTCTATCATCTAGCTAGCACTCCAGATATATGCTAACTAGTGCATTTATCTATCCAACTCCCTATGGATAAGAGGGGCCAGTCTTAGCACAACACTCAACCAGGGCTTTTGTCATCCAATTCAATGGATAATTAAAGGCTAACTATATTCACTACATTAAGCTATATATTTGGATATTACTTGTATTTTTAATGTAACTTAGTGTGATTATTCTTTATCAATTGATAATATTTTTTTTGCATTATTGCTACAAATGTTAAATATATTTTAAATTTGTCTTAAGACCACATAAATTATAGAATATATTTTAAAATGTAATGCACTAAATATAAAAAG
>JARHVA010000425.1:1072500-1110000 GCA_037957365.1 Torreya grandis | reverse complement strand
TATAAAATATATGATAATATTCTCTTTTGATAAAGAAGTGATTTGGCACATTGCCAATGAAAATGAGTTAACCCATATAGATTGGATAGGTTTTTCACAATAGCAAAAAACATTGATTATGATAGAATGGAATTATATTTTGGTAATATGTCCTAAATAGGGATACATTTAAAGTAATGGGAAATTAAATTAGGAGGTGAATGTATGAGAAGTATATAAAAATAAAGGAAAATCCTAAAAACAATGGCATAATATTTAAACATATTATTACAAAAGGGCAAGTTTGATAAACATGATTAAAAGTGGATGGAAGATGACAAGAAAATAAATGGAAATGAAATAATATGTGGATATTTAAAGGTAATAATGAGAAGGATTTAAAAGAATCCAGTTATAAATTTCATGGGATAAAAAAGAATAAAATTATTTTTAGAGGATTTTGTAAGTTGTATCATATCATATCCTTTTATCTACTTCGGTTTTTTTGTTTTGTAATCTAATATTTATTTTTAATGCTTATTCAATGAAATATATGTGAGAACTTTCCCAAGAGAAGGAATATACTTTAATCAAAATGAATGGGTTGCATCAAATTATCACAAAATTATGAGTAAGTTTTTATATATAATTATGTTCTCATAGTTTGTTATTTATTGATTTATTTGTATTAGTTAATGAATGTGTTGCTTTTGTATTTCAAGATAATAAAAATCCAATGTATGGAGCCACCAAAAGTCTACATTGTGGTGGAAATGAAATGAATGTTTGGAATCCCTTATGTAATTAATTAACATAATAAAAGGCCTAAAGTAATTACTAACTATTTAGTTGATAAATTTTTTATAAACCACATTTATTCAAAAACTAAATTATATAAGTCAAACAAAAATTTATAGAATTTTATTTTAAAAATTTATCAAATATATATGTTGCAAAGACCAAGTTGCAGTGAAAAACTTAATTATGAAGAATACAAATTTTTATATAACAGAGAATCCAATAATAGTAATGATGATGATGATGATGATGATGATGATGATGATGATGATGATACTGATTATGATAAAATGGAGAAATATGATATTTCAAACAAGATTTTCTAAATAATGAATTATATATATTGTATAATAATAAGGGTTTCTTAGTTACCAAAACATTAATTTGTATTGATGTTTAATAAGTGATGATTCAGTTGTAGCACACACATTATGATCATTATAATAATACTATTATTTGTTAGTTTAAAATTTTTAGGATTTAGTAAAATTATTAATTATTTAATTTATAGGTTTAAGTATTTTAAACCTCTTATATCATGTTAGTAGGTTTTTTACAAGCCCGTAATATTTGTTGTTATTCGTGAGTATTTCGAGTTATTTGATCTTGTTTTCTAGGAGGTTGCTGTGATAACTCCATGGCTATATAATAGGCATATGTTTTGTATCAAAAATATGTAGAAAATAATATAATATAGTGTGAATAATTTTTATTTTTGCAATTATTTATTTGGCTCTTCAATTTGCCAATAGTGTGGTATCAAAGCAAGATTTTTAAGAAAATATGGGTTATATTAAAATTTACTCATATGCAGTTCTAAGAGTCTATGATATTTTATCATGTTAGTTGTGTAGGCTATTTTTTAGAGTGTTTATGTTTAGTTTTATGTCAAAATTCATCTCTATTCAAATCTAATATGACCAATAAGAGGAGTGATTCAACTTCATCCCCCACAAACTCGATTCACTAAAGCACAAACTTCATCAAAAATTGGATCATGACTCATAAAGGCACTCTAGGATATTCAAGGTGCCTATACTCTTGTTTTTTATTTTTTAAAATTGAAAATATATTTCCATTATCCTAACAGATTTTATTTTTTAGTTATATCAAAATTTGTGCATTCAATTCAGTCTATCAGCTACATCGAGCATCTCTATAGTCTCCATACACTTTACCTTTGTGGATCCCTCATCATTCATGTTTTTCATATGATCTATTATATACTATATAACCTAGGAAAAGAAGGTCGCCTATTCCTTTGATATGACCAGGGGTATAAGGGCTTTGAAGAAACATTTGTAGTGTCTTAGTGTGATTTTTAATAGCAATTATTGCCTAGAATCAGATCTTTTTGGAAAGGTTTTATGTAGGGGTCAAAAAATTGTAGCTCAATTGAAAAAAGTCTTATGATCTCATGGTTGTGCCTATTTGAATAATCTTAATGTGATGAAGAAAGTTTTGTTTTTTAACAAATTTTTAATTTTTATTTCCTGACTATAAAGAAAGGGATAAGAATGGATGTATCTCTTATTGATAGAGTGATCAATGATATGCTCATTGGTCCTGACCAAGGACTGAACATTGAGATTTATGACATTCTTAATGCCGATTCAAGGTAGGAGACTTCCTCTGCCATTTTATCTCAAAAAAACTCTTTACAATATATGCATGGAGTTTGTTATGTTTAAAATTCAATGTTCTATAATATATATAGTGTATGCTTGTGACTTAATTTCATAAAAAAATACTAAAGGATGGTGGATACATAGAGGCTGAAGGAAAATTGGCATCCTCTCATGATTCACCTAAGAAGGGGTCCCATCATTGTTATGGTGACATTTTTCAGTATGCTTATTTTATATTGTGTAGTGTGGTTTTTAATAAAAATACTGAACATTATTTTCCATTTTGATACCACCTCATGAAGAATATTGTGGGGAGAAAAATCACCAAAGTAGTGATTCATTCTTGGAAAAGGGTTTGTGGAAATTTGAGAAACCACTAAAGTGTATAAAATAGTTGAGACCTCTTTCCATCTCCAGGTTCGTGGTCACCTTACAACAGAAAACCATATGGGTTTGTGGTAATCCAAGAAACCATTGAAAGTGTTAGTAGAGAGATGTTATTATATCACTTCTAATTTTGTGGTAATCCTACAAGGAAAAACCAAGGTGTCACCAAGACCTTGAAGCCACAAAGATGGCATGCCACCTCAAAAGTGAGCAAGCTATATGGAGAGTGTAAAAATGTTTTATCATGTTTGAATCAATGGGGTGCTAGGAATTAATAATGTTAAGGTGGTGAATGTTAGGATTTAATAACATTATAAATTATTATTTATATAGGTTTAATTATTTTAAACCTATTATAACATGTTAGTAGGTTTGTTATAGGAAATATATTCCCATAAGATTTATTGTTACCTATGACTATTCTAAGTTATTTGATCCCTTTTCTAGGAGGTTGTTTTGCTACTTCCATGACTATTTAATATACATATATTTTGTATCGATAATATGTATAAAATAATATCATATAGTGTGAATAATTTTTCTATGTGCAATTTTTTATTCGGCTCTTCAATTTACCAACAAAAATGTCATTTGATTTTTATGCATGACATTTTTAACTATAATATGTAGATTTTAGGAATTAATTTTTTAGTTTATTAAATATATACCTTTATGAATATTATATTAAATAAAAATTACTAGCGAGTTTTTAAAATTATCATTATTCTCATCAGTACCATTATCTTTGTCTAAAAAATATAATAGAAAAAACAACCATTTCTATTATCTAATCAATGAAATAAAATACAATTATAATTGTGTGTCTATTAGAGAAAGATAGAGATAATAAATGCATTAAAATTTCATTTAAAAAAATAATAATGATGCCATCAGGATCAAGATGCACATCATAAACAACATCATAAAGATTTATTATATAACTATCCCAAATGCCACTCTTGAAAAAAAAATGAATTAAAAGTTTCATGCCAAAAATATCAAAACTCAAGTGAATGGGATAAAATGTGTCATACTTGTTTCTCAATCCAAATTGGGACATGAATCCACTAAAGTAAAAAATTTTTGAAGCCAATTTCATGTTAACTAAATTGGATGTCATTTCCCACTTAACTATCATGTTATATCTCCAACATAAAAAAATCAAGGGATATCACTTAACCTAATACAAATTTACTAAAAAAAACTTTATGTCAATGACAGAAAAAAGTATAAGAAATAAAACACATGATTTGTAAAATAATACTTACCAAAAACCTTTGAAAGATCCTTTTGGTAAAAAAACCATACCCCAACAAAACAATTATGGATATGGACAAGATAAAAAAAGGTGGAATAAGATGAAAGATGTGGACATGATGAAAACAACCAAAAACATGCCAATTATGTTTAATTTGGATTAATCATTGAATAATACACATGTAGCAAAAAATATTGTAATTATAACTTAAAAATGTCTAGGGAAAGTTTATAATTTCTACATAGTGTTTTTATGTGTGTGTGTTTGTGGATATAATATGTGTATGTGTATGTATGTGTGGTCCTTTTTTAATTATCTTGGTCACCATATTTTTCCTTTCCATCATTGTAGTATTTTCCCCTTCCACTTCTATCTAATAGTTTGTGATCTTGATTGTAAATAGTTATTAGATATTAAATTGAAAATAGTCACCACCATAATTGTTTTCTTCCCACATATCCACTTCCAATTGAAAGGTCTCATCAATAGCTTTAGAAAAAAACCAATATTGCCTCATTTTGTGATTTCTAATGAAAATTATGACCACTCAAATTCCATTATGTTGATTCTTAGTGAAAAATTAATTTATGCACACATAGGAACCATGAAATCATTAAATTCTCTTAATATTGATCACTCATCCCTTTTTTTACTTTTTGGCTCCATGGTATCTCTCTACTTTGTAGACCCATTGATTTATAAAATTAATGCTATGATAAATCATGTGTTCAATTTGTTTAATTATGATCCCCATCTTTAACTTATGACCCTATGAACCTACATTGTTATGATGCCTATAACATTCATAGAGTTTCATGATCTCTGAGAAATATATGGGTTTAGTGAGCCCCATGAATGTTTATCAAGGCTGTGATTTTATGACTCCCACTCTATGGGCTCCATAAACTTTTTTCCCTGAGATCTGTGAATGAGGTACTTTTTGAGATTCTGAATCCATGGAAGGTTGAATTTGAGGGTGGTTAATTCTATGGCTATGATCATAAACTTTGATAAATTTTTGTTTCATGTGCCAATTTTCATAAATATGTGGCTTTGTGTGTAATCTTTGATTTAAAAACTTTCAAAAACATCAAGAATTTAATGGCTCTATGTAAAAAATTCAAGGACATTGTGACTTTGTGATCTTGTGTATAAAATTTAAGAATTATGTGAATCCTTCCTTAGAATGTGGACCCATGGAATTATCAATTCTGGATTATAAACTATGAGGCCCATAATGTAATCAGTAGACTCCATGAAGGATTATTAAGGGTGATAAAGTTCTATGATATCCTTGATGATATGATCATCTTGGTGAATGGTTTAAAAGGATGTTGAAGTATTTATGAATTGGGCATGAGGATTTCCATTTAAATGTGATCACCATGGGTCTACAAAATGACCTAGAATAAACTTTGTGACCTTAATTAGTTGGACCATAGACTAAAAGTAAGTTTTGAGGGTTTTCCATGAGACTTGTTTTTTTAAAGTTACCTTGTTGGAGAAATAATGGCACTAGGTCAAAAATGAATGTTTTACAATAATGAAGTGGAAAAAATTCCATCCTTTATTCTACAAGTAGGTTCCCTTTATTGAAAATAGAGAAATGAAATCAACTATTTACAATATTTATAGATAGAATTTGGTATTGAGAATTATTAATTTATATACTAAAATGCAAAATATAAAATAAGGAAGATGAAAAGTCATAAATGGAAAAGCAAATACAAATCTCATTCTAGGCATTACAAGTGAAATGATAAACATAGTTTGATAGTTTATCAATGGAACAAGTATTTCTTGAGGATTGAGAACAATGTAATAAAATTTAGAATAACACATCTACAAAGAAAAGTAAAAGATATAAACTTAGGAATTTTCATTTCTATTCCCAATGGAAGTATCAACATAAATTTTCCTTCATCTTCCTTTCAGAATAATTTACAATGGACGTGAAATAACCCTTATAAAAAATTAATCTCTCATATTTATTAATGTAGTATGAAATGGGCTAACCCTTTGTATTCCTATTTTCATCCTTTTATATTTTACATTCATATTCATATTTTTAAAAAATAAAAATAATAATTTCCCAAAATATAAGGAAAACAAGTTTAGAAAAGAAATGGGATACACCCTAAGAAGTTGTCCTTAAAGGATAATTTATTTTGGATGGAGCTAGTGGCAAAGTGACAGTTTAAATGGGGAATTTCCCTTTCCCATGTAATGCTTTAAACATTATAAATTTTCTTATTGATTCATCAATTGAAATTACTTTGGGCACCACATTATTTTTGTAGCATACTGTCTATCTAGAAAATATCAACATCATCATGTTAAGGACCTCAATCAAGTTGGCCAATTAGGATTTCACATATTTAAGAGAGGCATGAGTTTCACTGAGTACATAAATGGATTCAAGATTTAACATACCTTATTTAAATCATTCCTCCTTCACTAACTTTATGAATTGCACATTTATCTTGCTCACTATGCATTGATCCTGACCATCTTATTTTAGACATCCATAATGAAAACTCTCCACATTTGAGTATATTTCAACATTATTTTCTCCTTCAAACTATGATTACTTCTTAATATAATTGGTTGCTTTATTCTATACCTCCATTTTATGAAGAATTATCTCCAACCAATCATAGTAGAGAACATTTTCTAATTTATCAAGAAACCATGCCTTGATCATAACCTTGACATTGGTGGCTTACATTGATTCAATGTCACCTTTTAAATTTACCACAAACTTAGTTTCTTTTGGTGATATTAATCTTGTTGATCAATTTTGTTTTTTTATGACTCAAACTTTTGATACAATTTTTATAATCTCCGTAATATGTTTTAGACAATCTAAAAATAAATATTTAACTCAAGTAAATCAAGAACTTTCAATTGTTGTTATATGTGATTATGGTTGATATGGCCTATTTACTACTACCAGGAACCTTAGTTGGATCATCCACCTAAGGACTTGTTGGAACTTCAACTCGAATCAAAAGGTAATATACATAACTCACAAGTTATCAATTTTAATCTTTAAACTTCTTTTGGATTAAATAATAATTTTTACACCTTTTTATCATCCTTTGTGTGGGTTTTCAAAGGTTATGCACATAGCTCTCACAAGTGGATATACCCAATTATATTATTTTAAAAGTATAATCAAACATAATAATTTCCTCTTCATTATTCTCTACATTAGGCTTAACAATTTGAATGAACTAAACATCAGATGGATCTGATACTAACATCAATGTGATTTTCACTTTCTATTGGTGAGTATTCATGTGAAGGTTTTTCACAACATTAAAATCATTAATTTCTAACTAAACTAATTTCTTCCCATTTTCAATCAATGGTTACATCCATTAAAAAGTATTGTTACTGGATCTCACCATATATGTTTCATTATTATTCATAATTCATGGTGGTGTAGGCTTACTTGGTGGCATAGAATGTGGAAAAGGAAAATTTTGAGGAGAGGTTGAAGGAAGAGGACATATTAGTGCACGAGGTGCATAACTCATTACAATACCTGTATCCACTGGTTGGTTTAATCATTGACTAGAGGAAATATATTATTACATGTTTTTTTTAATAAACAAATATTAATCAACACTAAGGGATGAGGATGATAGTATTTATATAAAATTTTTAGTGTGTAACCTCCTTAATACGGCAGAACAATCACCATAGGTCTTACTTGACTACTTGAATTATTCTAGATCTTCCACCTCCATAACCTCCTACATTAAATGATTGATGAAATATGTCAACATAAATACTTATACCAAATTATTTAGGGATTAATGTGGGAACTTACCATGGTGGGGTCATGGTTATATATATTCTTGATCCACTAGCTCCAATGAACTTTGAAAGTTTATCATTGAACCATTTTTTGATATTTACAATACTATCTTATTTTAAATATCAAGCTCTATCAAATCTCATGTAGACAAATTTATTATGGGTAGAGGTGAGGATATGCACCTCTTAGTGCAATATAAGTCAAAGAATTTTATTTAGTCATCTACAATTTATTCTCATACCTAAGTGTTAATGAAGACTTTAATTTGAATCAAACTCATTTGACCCGATCACACTATTATTGACTAAAATTACACCCTAGATAAGTTGAATAAACCTTCTCAATTTTATAAACCTTCTCCTTCTATATAAGCTACTACAAGAGAGATATCTTTAGGTTTGAAAGGGTTAGCTCCCTTGATTTATCTTTTAGGCTCACACTAAATTAGGATAATCACTATTGGGTATAAAAAGGGAAGAAGGAAATATAAATCAACCTAAACTAATGAAAACGATACAAAAAATATAAGTCTACACAACACATTTACATATCCACTAAGAAAGAAGACTACTGATACTAACCTCATCTCTATTTCCTTCTAGAGTAAATATTTCTCATACAGGCAGATTGTTATGCATATCTAGATGTGGGTGAAAATAAGGTATGGTACTAGACACTGCTATTTTGTCTCACAATTAAATACATACTTAAAAAATACATAAACTTTATGAAACCTATTATAAGAGATATAACTCACAAAAAATGTGTAAGAACATAATGGAAACAAGTAGCATACATTCATCACTTATCAACCACATAAACCACTTGACATAGTTAAGTAAGGGATTTCAAAGAATAAATAAAATTAAAAAAAAACTATTCAAAGGAAAATGAGGTGTTAAGACTATCATGGCTTTTCCATACCATTTGTGGATCCATTACAAAGCCAAAAAGGCTTGAATATATAAAACATAAGAGAGGATATAAAAGAAGAGAAGTGGAAGGGTCACAAGGCCAAGTGTAAAACTTTAGAAAATAGTTAAAATATAAGTGAATGATTGGATAAATAGGTAATGAAGGTCCTATTGTACAAATTTTGATCAAAAACATGATATATTCTTCAATTTGGCATATAGGCTCTTCATGTTCTGCTTTGAAACTACCCTCATGATGAAGGGTCACTTGAATACTTGAAAATGACTAAGGAATTATTTGACACATAAGTCTTGACATGGGATGTCAAAAATAATATTTATAACATTCATCTTTGTCCTTCAATTGATGACTTTACCTTTGTCACTTTTCATTCACTATTTGTAATCATTCATTAGCCTTATAGTCCTGGTTCATCCACTTATCACCTAATTGGCTTGTATATGCTCATGGATATTCATTGAATAGGATTTAGGAAACTGACTTATACCTTTTTCCTCTTTTCTATATAATAGACCTCAATGAAACTCAAACAAAACTTCTCATTATCAAACTTGATAGTCACATTATCTTCTCACTATCATGTTCAAGATTACATGTGATGATTGATCTCCAAGATAGGTTTCCATGATGAATTAATGTGATATATGGGTATTATAAGTTTAAACAAGTCCCTACACACCTCTTATAATTTTTATCACTTGTCCATTCTCCTCTATACCTATAACACACTTGAAATCCTTTAAAAGATAGAGAAATAGGCCTGTTTGTATAAGTAGTGGTATGGAAAAATGGATGTCAAGGAGCCTAAGAGAGTGCCATAAAGGTCAAAAACACTTTCAATGAAATTTTACTCCTTTTAAAATATCCCCAATTATTGTAGGCACTGTGCATACTATATATATATATATATATATATATATATATATATATATATATATATATATATATATATATATATATATGAGCAAAATAAATTGGCCTTTGAGCTCCTTCTATGCATTCTGAGTAGGCCTAAGAGAGAAATATGCCAAAATGACAACTCCTGAGTTATCTCCTAAAAAATTATGGATGTAATTTGATACCCACTCTTCTATAAAGTATCTCATATTTTATGGAGATATATCATGGTCATATGGATTAATTTAGGAACCTTGAGGGTTTAGGCTTAGTTCTAGGCCTAGTAGGCATAACTGTGTTTGACTGTGTATACAGCCACATGTCGGTGATCTAGTAGATCTAAATTTTCCTCAATGTGTTTTTGAACTAAATACAATTATATACATCACCGTAAATCATTTATGACTTTAAATTTCATTAATTCTTCACTCACATACTATGTGTGAAGATTATCATATTCATGGAGTGCCCTTTGTCTATGACAAAATAAAGGGTACCTCCTCTATTTTCTTGAAAAAATAGAGAACACAATTTTTTATTTTAGGTAATGAGGAATTTTTACACCAATATTAAAATATATATCATACATATATACCCTTGTAAAATTAAAACTCCTAAAACTATCTATTATGACTTAATATGCAAGGTTTTGGACTGACTGAGTATGGTGTTTGAAAACTAGTTTAATTTCAGTTACTTGCATCTAAGAATGTCATGAAAGTGTGTCATAATAACTTATGAGATTTATTTTCATGTAAATATCCTCAAAATATACCTCTATTTGTGTTCTAAACCTACATTCCCCATTAGCCATGCTAGTCTTTAGTATGTGTTGACTGTGTCACATATAGGTGGCAATTAAATAAGAGGCATGAGTTTCTTGTAGATGATCATTCATGTGAAATGGTTATGTTTCACCACACCTTGGTTTACACTAAGTCAATTAGGCCATTCCATTCATGGATGAACTCATCTCATGCCTTGACATCATGTTCTCATACCATTACCATCAATAGACCATAGGTCTACAATCAAATTGTAGATGTCTCCTTAGGAGAAGTTATGAGATTCCTGTAGGTGGTCATGTTTGTTTGATAATCACGTCCTTATTTATGTTCCAATCACTATATCTATCACATATGATCATACTTTGCCTCTTTATTTGGGATCATATAGTCATTCCACTATCATCAATATATAAGTCACTTTTAAGCTATACGTTCATTAAATATTCAAATGGGACTGTAGTTTATTGAATGTCTATAATGAACACTATATTGACTTGGAAGTCACTCAACTTTCATTACCTTGACCTATTAACCTTATATTTTGATCAAGATACTACCTATAGACTTAGGTTTTGATGATGGAACCTTTAGGACTATCTAAATCCCACATACCCTCACCAATAGATGACATTTTGTATGAGCAAATAACTCATTCAAAGAATTTAAGGTAACATATCCCTCTTGAAAATTTTTCAATTATAACTAATTATAGATATTGCTTGAGAGTATTCTTCGATATGCTAGTGAACCCTAGGTGACTTGAGAAATCCATTCAAGACTTGACACTATTCACACCATATCTCTTCATTTTTAAATATCCCTTTCATTCTCCATACATACCTATAAGTGGTTGTAAGTGACTATGTTCATTGGAGCTTTGATCAGTCTTTACTCATTATCTTAAAATCCCCTCTCCATCAACCTTGAGGTCCTTCAATGAAAATATTCCATGGATAAACTATATTCTATGCCTTTAAAGAAGAGACACATGTGCACTACCTTGAGATAGAGTCACTTACAAAAAACAAACTTTGCCATTGATGAAAACACTATCATGCAGACTAGTAGTGCTCACTCCTAGCATAATGAAGGTGATATTTCTAACCAAATCATGTTTTTCATGTGCAAACCAATTTTATAACCTTATGAGAAGGATGAACATAGTCTAAAAATCTTCATAAATCACTTGGAAACCTTAAAATAATGAAAACAAAGGAGAAAATTGAGCGTGTTAGGGTTATACATGTAGTTTTAGGATGATAACAATCTTAGAGATTATTCATAGATCAAATATCACCAATCCTAAAAATATTACCATGAAATGGAAGTACAAAGGGAGTGATGTCATCCACCAATTGTATCTAGACCAATTCATCTTCTCCTATTCATACTAAAGGAAAATTGGTTAACATGTTTGACCTACCCAAGGGAGAAATGATATAGAGAGAGATGTAGGATTTTTTTTATTTTTGTACCTATTAATTATTATTAAGCATTAAAATATTTTATGATATTATAAAGGAACTCTCCTAAAACCTCACACATGACATATAGGTTGTCCTTGTCTGTATAACTACCTTTAACTACATGTTTTGTAGTGATCTCCTTCTTTCCATATTAAACCTATAATTTTTCAATTACAAAATAGTTTCTCTTACCACTATTGCATATTTTACTTTATATTTCATGTAAAAAACCTTTGTCCTTTGATAGTAAACCGTACAATTCATTAAATGACCCAAAAGATGGCCTAAGATGACATATGACTAAGTTAGATAAATATAACCAAGGTAAAACATCTTATGTGACTTTACTAATGACCATGTGATAACTTTATGACTTTAAAAGACCATATATAAAGTTTAAATATATAGGGGGTTGACGTAATTTTATCTAAGGTAAAATTTGATCAAATTTTTGGTGATTTCCTAGGGGTATCATAATTACTATGCTAAGCACCAGTTGCCTTCTCCTATCCTTGGGAAATGGAGTCACCAATACACTACTCTTGACATTGATAATCCTCTAAAATGACATATAAAAAATAAAAATAAACACACAAGACACACACTTGTGTTCTCATAAATAGTTAGGAAAAACACAAACCAACATAAGTAAAAACATACCTATCCTAGTATTTACAATACCTCAAGACAATTGAGGTAAAGGATCATCTTCACTAATTCAAAAAAGATCAAATATAATTCCTCTTACATCACTGCTTCTCTAAGAAAATAGATCCTCATATGATGCATACTTGTCCATGAACACTTAGTTGTGCAGATAGTCAAGTGACTTGATAATTTTGGGACTTCATGTGATTTAAAGTGTACTACTTGGAGCTCTCATGAATACTCCACCCAGATCTTTTGGAAGCATGTTTGGATCTATATCTTTCCTAGACTTTGTCATGCTCACTTGATAGCCTTTAGTCTGATCATTAGAGATCACTTCAACATTCCCAAATTTAAATGCATTTGAGACATGATATTCTTTCTATTATAATTCATCAATACCATCTTCTTGATTTACCTTAGTTTTTTATTTCTCATTTGAGACCTCAAACTCTTAATTATGCTCATAAAACACATCTTGGTCTTCCAAGGTTACTTCTTTATTGGTAGAGAGACCAATATTTTCCTTGTGTTCATATGGATCATGATTGACCTCATCATTAGATATGCATTATTTTTGAAAAAATGAAGGCCTAATAACCTCATCAAACTCATGAAATATGGGATTGAAATATTACCACATATCATCTACCTCTTCTTGAGGTTCTTTTTTATGATCGTTATCTTCCTTGGAAATCAAAACTAGTTGCTCAGTAAGACTGTCATGTTTTGACATAGTTGGGATACTCACATCATTACTCATGTGTAAAAAATAGTTGATCCATGCAACTTATTCTATAATGTTATCAAGATATACCTCAATGATTGTATCACAATCTTGATTAAGTATGTAAGTTATAAGATTAGTTTATTCAAATCCACCAAAGAAGAAGTGTAAACACATACCTGCTTCCAAGCACCCCACCAAAGATGCCAAATATCATAGACCAGAGGACATTGAAAGAACAAATAGCCCTGACACTCCTCTCCACCATTGCAAAGGAAGCCAATAGGACTTTGGAAACCCCTTTTCTGTAGGTTATCCCAAGTGAGGCACCGACTCTGAGCAACCAACCAAAGGAGGTAATTACATTTTGGCCATCCAAATTTATTCCACACCAACTTTCACTAGGTAGAGTCCATCATCCCAAATTTTTGCGTATCCAACACACGATATCCAAAAGCAATTGAATACACACCTTTGAAAAATTCACAAATCTTAATATTTATTTCATGATTGAAAATATTATTTTGAAAAATATCTTACATAATTTATTTAAAAATCTTATTATTTTACTTCATCATCATGAAAACACTATTTCTCTTATATATATTCTTTTTAAATAATTTTAATAAAATGTAAAATAAAATAAAAAAATACAAAAAAATATAATATTTTTAATTTAAAGAAATTTTGTTTAAAAAAAATTGTATATTAAAAATAAAATAAATTTATAATAACAAACCCACATCATAATTTTTTTAAAACAAAATAAACAACCTTAAATCTTCAATCAATCTATTAAACCAACATAACCCAAAAAAATAAAAATAAAAATAAAAATTAATTATTTAAATAAATAAAGTAGTTGAGCCTGAGGACAAAATTTAGAAAGGAGAAATGAGTTTCCAAAGTTCCCGTGCTTTCAATTGCAGCGACACATCAGCAGTTCGATTCTTTTACTTGCTTTGTACCCACTCATCAAGATATAAATCAATATCTTATCAAGAAGAGTTAGTGATTCTTGATCACTAGGGTGACCATCTTATTCAATGACATTTTAATTCATGTTATAAGTATAATGCACATATGTTTCTAAATTAAAAATAGAAAGTGGTTTTGATTTGATTTTCACTTTTGCACCATATGTATTCCTAAATACCAAGGTAGACCAATCTGAAGTTAGATAACCTTCAATAGTAGTAATGAACTCTCTTGGAAAACAAAATAAAAAATAAGGAGGCACACATACTACTATAACATGTTGATAAATGGTTAAGGTATTACAATCATGAATAACCAATTGCAAACCTTTGATTATGCTAATGGTCTTGACAACTGACCCATCCAATTGTATCACTCCTTTGGCATGAGGTTCATACTTCAAGTTTAATTTATCAACTACTTGATTAGGCATGACATAAGTACTAGATCCACTATAAATAATAGAATTGTGTACCAAATCATCTCCAATAATGATGAATAGATAGAATGGAATAAGTTTGTCTACCTTTTCAACTTTTCTTGATGGTCCTTTACTAGGCTTCAATGCATTTATCAAGGTTGCCTCATTACCACTGGGTTGTTTGGTTACCAAATTGAGCTTGGATAAATTATATTGAATTAGGTTTTCTTGTCCAAGTATTATCAATGTATCCCACATTGACACATTCAAATGAGGTCTCTTCAGTTTCTCTACATTTTTAGTGAAAAAAAAACTAACTTTTCTTGTCCAGTAGGAGGAATTATACTACCTACACCTTGAAAACTATTAGGTATGAAATCAATTATAACATTATGATCTCTTTGAGATACTTGTGTACTTTTAAATATATCATACAAACCTATCTTGTGTTTTTTTGAACATTCATTGAAGAAATGTTATCAGCCCATTGAATTTATTCAACTACCTTCCTCTTGCTCCTTGTGTTTATAGTTATAGTAATTATATCTATACTTGACTATCCTTAATAATTGACTTCACATGAGTCATATTGATGCCAATTGATCAATGCAGACCCAACTTGAGCACCCTTCCCATCAGTCACTCCTCTATTTGGTACTTCATCTTGAGTCTTAGATGGTATAGTTCCTAAATTTTCCATGATGGCTTGATTGAATGACTCATTGACATAGGTAGATAGATCATAAGGTCGATCCAATGAAGGTTTAATATTATGCTCTTGGGAAATATTATTTTGAGTAGACACTAGTACCCTTAAGATTAAAGGATCATTGGGATTTTAACCACCATATGGCTTAGATTGGACTAGTTGTCCTTGACCTTCAAGATGACCTTGAAAAGGAGGTCTATTGCCTTGATATTTTGGGTAGGACTAATTAGGATGATAATGACTTTGGAAGGGCCTTAGTTTTCATTGTTAGATAATCCTCTTTAGACCTAGGATCTTTTTATCTAGATCTCTCAACTTGTTTACCTCATTAGACTTACTTGGTTGACTAGGGATAACAAACCTATGTTTAGCTGCAATAATAGGAGAAACAATAGGTATAGGAGTTTGTAAATCAAGAAAAAGAGGTATAGGAGGTCTTGGGGCAATATTACCTACCTGAATAAAATAATTACCTATCCTAATGGCCACTTCATAGGCATTATGTAGAGTGTTGTCTCCCATAGATTGTATCATCATTGAAATGTCACTATCAAATGCTTTAAAATAGTAAAGGAAAACATGGTGAGTTGTTGGTATTACCAATATTGGCATCTTATCCCATGTATTCTAAAATATTGTGTTGAAGTATTTAATGACTTCTTGAGGTGCTTTCATTATGTTGATGAGTTGATCAATTAGTGATAAGTTGTCACTATTTAACTCAAAGCTCCTTCTCAATGCATCTCCTAACTCATCCCACATGATGATTGACTCAAGTGTTAATGTTACATACCAATAAAGATATTTTCCTTTTAAGGATACATTTAAAAACCTAATTATACTTATCTCCTCTATGATGTTATGGATATTACAGAAGTTAGTGATGTTCCTTATATGCTCAATAGGCATAATGGCAATCTCACTGGCATATGATGGAAGATATGGGGATATAATCATAGTGGGAAAGTCTTTATAGCAATTGAAGGAAACAAAAGGAAATTTTATTTCCATGGTGCATTTAGGACTTTGTAAGAATGGGGTCATTAAGAACTTTCATATGGGCTTATGAGCAAGGTATGGTTACTTTAGATAGGGATGGATGTTTTCAAATCTACTTGCTCTATATAAATAATGGGGAAGCTATTGGAATTCAAAAGGTATGCCTTTGGTTAGAGATCTTGTGTTTGCCTTAGACATGAAAAGTGCATTAGTATTCAACCAATATTAAAGTGTTGAAGTCACCAGATACTACAAGAAGTGAACAATCACAACTCCTTATTGTCAAAGCTAGCATATACCTTGAAAAACCTTCATGGACTTCATGTCTCACTGGGAATGCCAAAACTATTAGAGCCTAAAATTTCACCATATAAAATTTGAAGAAGCCTTCTCAAATTTAGGATAACATGAAACTATCTCTTCTCATAGTTAAGCTATTAGAAGAGATAGATCTCTAGGTTTTAAAGGGATATCTCCCTTGATTTATCTTCTAAGCTCACACTACACTAGGTTAATCACTATTGGTAGTGAAAAGGGAAGAAAGAAACATAAATAAACTTAAAATAATGAGGTTGATACACCAAAGATAAGTCCACATAACACACTTACATATGCACTAAGAAATATGACTACTAAGACTGACCTCAATTTTATGTCCTTCTAGATTAAATATTTCTTATAGAGGTAGATTACTATGCATATATATAGACAGGTGAAAACAAGGTTTGGTATTAGACACCACTAGTCCATCTCATGCTTATAGACACACTTAAAAAACACATACACTTTATAAAACCTATTATAAGAGATATCACTCACACAAAATAAGATATCACTCACACAAAACATGCAAGAGCATAATGGAAGCAAGGAGAAGACATTCATCACTTGTCAAACACATCAACCACTTGAAATACTCATGTAAGGGATTATATACAATAAATCAACTTTGGAAAAATTTATTCAAAGGAAAATGAGGTTTCAAAACTAGCAGGGCTTCACCATACCAATTGTGGATCCATTACAAAGACAAAAAGGCTTGAATATACAAGACATAGGAGATGAGAGAGAAAAGAAGTAGAAGGGTCACAAGGCCAAGTTTGAAAATTCAAAAAATAGTTTTAGATTAAGGTAAAAATAGGTTTTGAAGGGGCCCCAAAACCCTATACAGATCAAGAAAGATAAAACATTACAATCTGCCCATGAAGGCAAACCCACTAAAAAATAGTAACAAAACCAAGTTTTACAAGGATCTAAAACCTCAACAAAACCAGGTTTAACAACCTGAAATCATGCTCAAAAGATATATCAATAGCAACAAACATAAATCGTGACAAAAAAAACATAGAATACCTTAGGTTTCTCTGTCACCTAGTTATAATCCATGTGAATGAGATGATAAATAGGTCATTAAGGTCTTATTAAACACATGTCCATCACAAACATAACATAGTCTTCAAGTTGGCGTAAAGGCTCTTCATGATCGTCTTTGAATCTAACCTCATGATGAAGCGTCACTTGACTAATTGAAACTAAATTAGGAAGTATTTGACACATATGTCCTGATCTGGGAGGTCATAAAAGATATTTGTCACATTCATCCATATCCTTCAACTGATAGTCACTTATCATTCACTGTCTACAATCATTCATTAGCTTTCTAGGCCTAATTCATACACTTATCACTTGATTAACTTGTAGTTACTCATGAATATTTTTTAGGTTGTGGAGCTAAAAGCTTCACCAGGATGCAAATAGGAGAAGTCACGGAGCTTGCGAAGGTTGCAGAGAGTTGCAAAATCAGTTGCAGGGCAACCGACGTCAGTCTAATCAGCCGATGTTGGTCAAATAGTAGTGAAGAACCAACCAGCATCGGTCACCAGTCGACTAACATCGGTCATGGAGGAGCCGGCGTCGGTAGCCTGTACATGAATAGGAAGTTTGCATGTTGATCTCGGAGAGTCTATTTTTGGACTATTTGTTTGCATGTCAAAGGCTAGTCTTAGTCTTGAGTTGCGTGTCTAATTATTGTAATTAAGAATGTCTAATTATTGTAAGCATGGGATCTATATATGGACTCATGGGCTGTATTGTAAATGTGTGCTAGAGAGTAAGAGAGCAATAAGCTCCTTCTGAGAGAAGAGAGCAATGGTGTGTTCCTCCTAGTGCCACAGTACCAAGGTGGGTACTGGATTGGAGAATCAACATGGTTCTTCATATTTGTATGATCTTAGTCAGTAGATGAGCATGGATTCTTTTGGAGATCTACAATGGTGAGTAAGGTCTAGTGATTTGTAGGTAGCAGCAGAGAGTAGGAGATCTACTTGGAGTACGGTTGTGTACTTGACGTACTGGCAGCATGTTACTGACTAGTTGGAGAGGTGAACATCAATTCTATATTTGAGTTGATTTTTGGGACCGAGAGAGAGAGAGAGAGAAGAAGGTCTTGAGGTGTGGTGAGCCTTTGAGGTGGAGGAAGAAGTGGCATCTTCCTTATTGTATTTTCTTCTGAGTGATTATTAATACAATTGTGTATTGTCTCTCATATTCCTGTGTTGTTTCATATTTCTAGTTACTTATTGATTTTGGTTAAATTTCGTGTTTAGTTGCTAATACAAGAAGTAATCATATGTGATCTATTGTTAGAGCAAGATCCTGACACGTGGTATCAGAGCATGTTTATTGTTTTAGGTTCCTGACATGTGGTATCAGAGCCTTGGTTATAGGTTCAAGAGCTGATACCATCAATTGGTATCAGAGCTTTTTGGTTGGGTTGACTAATAGGTGGTTCAGATCTGGTAGTGTTTTTTGATTACAGGTCACTCACAGGGGTTTCAGATTGAGTGGGAGTATAGCAATGGTAGAATAAAGTAAGCTACGAATGGAGAAACTGAATAACACGAATGGTCTGATTGATGGAAAGAAAGAGTAGGTAAAAGGAGATTGTTGGTCGGTAGAAGATCAGCGTGTAGAAGTAGATGTTGCAGGGGTCATTTCACAAGTTGCTCTGGATAAAGTAGAATCTTTGTTTACAGATTCTTTTGCCTCTTTCTATGCAGCCCAAAATATAGCATCTTTTCATGGGTACGTCTTTGGAGACTTTGGAGAGATTTATTTAGGGGTTGGAGAGCCTTGTCAGTTTATTGGCAAAGGGGAAGTGAAGCTAAAATTGTAGACAGATGACACATAGTGGTTGAAGGAAGTCATGTAGGTACCAGTCTTGGAGATTAGTCTAATTTCTTCAGGAAATTTGGGTGATGAGAGATGCACTGTAACTCTCACAGCAGATGCACTTGAATTAGATGGTGGTAAGAAAGTAGGTATCCTTTATCTATCTACTTATATTACTGATTCACCTTTTGTTATAGAGATGTGGCTTTGTAGGCTTGGTCACATATGTAGGAGGGGAATGCATGTTCTTAAGCAGAAGACAGATGTTTTTGACAAGCTAAAGAACTAGAAAGCCTTGGTGTTCATGGAGGAGATGACGGACAGAGATCAGGTGAGGAGACTAAATTATTCTGAGCAGGGATGTGTTGATTTGAATAGGATTTTGATCCATGGAGAGCTCGCGGTTAAAAAGTTATCACTCATAGGCGAACACAGGTACCGGCATCGGTCAGACAGTAACCGACATCGGTAGAAGGAAGACATACGTCGGTCATGAATGAACTGACATCGGTAGTGGGGACACCAGCGTCGGCCAGGGAAATGATGTTGACAGTCAGGGTCAGTGCAAGGAACCGACATCGGTCGGGAGCAGACTGTGAGATGGCTGAGATCGGTCACTGGAACGGATATTGGGTGGAAAACAAGCTGTCAACAGGTCTCAAATGCTCATATCGAGGTCAGAAAGGGTAAGTGAACCTCATATTCATTGTTCACCTTCTTTATATTGCTTATTGATGGTCAAGAACTAGGAAGATGCAAAGAGGCAATGCAGGTAGAATCCAGATATAGTGGGAGCTTTGCATGGATGAGGAGTGTGAGTCCTTGGAGAAGAACCAAATAGGTGTTCATTGGTAGAGTTGTCAGCTGGAAGAAAGCACTGAGAGATGGAATGGATTCCCAAGTTAAAGAAGAGAGTGGATGGATACGTGAGACGGAAGGCCAAGGTATATGGTCTTGAGGAAGCTTTAGGACAGTGGTACAGGTTTGACAGGTGGATGACTAAGCATGGCTTTAGTCAATGTCAGTGTAACTATTGCATTTATCTTACCAAGTGGATAATGATTGCAACATTATTCTGTTACTGTATGTGGGTGATTTGCTAGCAGGTTTTACATACAGGGTTTTGCTGAGCTAAAGGTAAGGTTAGTTCAGAGGTGTGTCATGAAGAATTTGGAGCAGCAAAATTCTTTGGCATAAGAGACATGGAGATTTTATCTCCAGTGGGAGCTGATGTGAAGACAGTGTTGGCAGGGTTCATGATGCAGGATGCAGAATTAGAAAGCACACCAAGGGTTGGACAGTTCAAGCTGAGCTTAGAATAGGGTTTGAAATCACATGAGGTCTAGAGTAGACCTGTATTTTCCCAAGTAGTGGGGGTCAGAAAGTATGGATCCAATTCGGGGAAGGAGTACTGGAGGGCATTTCAGTGGATTCTCAAGTATTTGAGCGGGATCAACAGCAGGGATTCTTGTTATGCAGGGTCAAGATCTTCACTACATGGATATGTAGGTTCGGATATGGTAGGTTACTTGAATGACAGGGGTAGCATCACAAGTTGTGTGGTGGTTGGTCTTCAGGATTGATCTTGAAGAGGGATACAAGCCAGGGAATAATTTAGATGGTGTATAGGTACAATTATAGGTACAGGTGCATCTGTTTATCTCCAAGTGGGAGATTGTTAGGTTGTGGAGCTAAAAGCTTCACTAGGATGCAAACAGGAGAAGTCACAGAGCTTGTAAAGGTTGCAGAGAGTTACAAAATTAGTTTCAGGGCAACCGACGTCAGTCTGATCAGCTGACATTGGTCAGATAGTAGCGAAGAACCAATCGGCATCGGTCACCAGTCGGTTGACATAGGTCATGGAGGAGCTGGCATCGGCAGCCTGTACGTGAACAGGCAGTTTGCATGTTGATCTTGGAGAGTCTATTTTGGACTGTTTGTTTGCATGTCAAAGGCTAGTCTTAGTCTTGAGTTGCGTGTCTAATTATTGTAATTAAGAATGTCTAATTATTGTAAGCATGGGATCTATATATGGACTCATGGGCTGTATTGTAAATGTGTGCTAGAGAGTAAGAGAGCAATAAGCTCCTTCTGAGAGAAGAGAGCAATGGTGTGTTCCTCCTAGTGCCACAGTACCAAGGTGGGTACTGGATTGGAGAATCAACATGGTTCTTCATATTTGTATGATCTTAGTCAGTAGATGAGCATGGATTCTTTTGGAGATCTACAATGGTGAGTAAGGTCTAGTGATTTGTAGGTAGCAGCAGAGAGTAGGAGATCTACTTGGAGTACGGTTGTGTACTTGACGTACTGGCAGCATGTTACTGACTAGTTGGAGAGGTGAACATCAATTCTATATTTGAGTTGATTTTTGGGACCGAGAGAGAGAGAGAGAGAAGAAGGTCTTGAGGTGTGGTGAGCCTTTGAGGTGGAGGAAGAAGTGGCATCTTCCTTATTGTATTTTCTTCTGAGTGATTATTAATACAATTGTGTATTGTCTCTCATATTCCTATGTTGTTTCATATTTCTAGTTACTTATTGATTCTGGTTAAATTCTGTGTTTAGTTGCTAATACAAGAAGTAATCATATGTGCTCTATTGTTGAAGAAAGACCCTGACACGTGGTATCAGAGCATGTTTATTATTCTAGGTTCCTAACAATATTTGTTTAAGAGGTGTTAGGAAACATACTTATACCTTGTTTGTACTATGGTCTATCAAATAGACCTCAATGAAACTTAAATAACACTTCTCACTGTCAAACTTGAAAGTTACATTGTCTTCTCACTATCATATTCAAGACTACCTATGATGAATAATCTAGAAGAGAGGTTTCCTTTAGTAACTAAGATGAGAGATGAGTATGAAAATATGAAAAAATATCATACACATACAAAAATGGTTCTCATTTATCCATTCTCCTCTATACCTATAACACACTTCAAATCCTTCAAAAGATAGATAAATAGGCCTATTCATACATGTAGTGGTAAAAAAAATGGATATCAAGGATCTTGAGAGAGTGCCACAGAGGTTAAAAAAATTTCAATTCCATTTTACTTATTTTATATGCATTTCCATTTGTTTCTTCTCCATCAGGTTCAAGTAAGGGTTTTATGAGGGTTTTTGGTCATTCTTACTCTTAGTGATGATTCATAAAATCTAAATGTCAAATTCTCAAATATAATCCATTGATAACAAGATAGATACCCCATTAAACTATCCCCAACTCCTTGAGGAATCATGTATACTCTCTGTTAAGATGTGAGCAGAAGAAAGTGGCCTTCGAGCTCTTTTTATCCATTCTAAGTAGGCCTGAGAGAGAAATAGGACAAAATGACCACTCCTAAGTTATCTTATACAATATGATAGACTTAATTAAATATAAAATTTCATATAAAGTCTCAAATATGGATTGGAACTATATCATGGTCATATCTATGAGCTTATGCACCTTGAGGGTTTAGGCTTAGTTCTAGGCCTAATAAGCCTAACTATGTTTGACTGTGTATATAGCCACCTATGGGTGATTGAGTAGATTTAAATGTTATTAAACATGTTTTTTCATTAAATTAAATTGTATACATAACCCTATATCTTTATTAATCTCTATTTAATTATTTATTCTCTCACATACTATGTCTACAAGTTATCTTGCTAATGGAATTCCCTCTGTCTGAGATAAAATAGAGCACCTCCCCTATTTCCTTTACCAAAATAAGATCATAAACGTTTATTTTAGTTCATGAAGACTTTATAAACCAAGTTTCAAAGCTATATCATAACTATATAACCTTAAAAACTTAAAACTCCTAAAACTAGCTATTATGACTTGGCTATGCAGGGTTTTGAACTGACTAAATGTGGAATTTAAAAACTAGTTTAGTTTTAGTTCCTTGCATTTAATAATATCATGAAATTATGTTATCATATGAGAGTGGTTTTCATGTAATCATACTCAACATATACATATATTATCATTACAAACCTACATTCTCCATTAGCCAAGTTAGTTTGTAGTATGTGCTAATTGTGTCACCTTTAGGTGATAATTAGGGAAGAGGCATGAGTTTCCTGTAGATGCTCATTCATGTGAAATCATTGTGTTTCACCACCCCTTGTTTTAAAATAAGTCTATTAGACCATTCCATACATGGATTAACTCATCTCATCCCTTGACATCATGTTTTCATATCATTACCATCAATATACCATAGGTTTGTAGTCAGACTATGGATGTCACCTTAGGAGATGTTATGAGATTCTTATAGGTGGTCATGTTTATCTATAAAGCACATCCTTATTTATCTTCTAGTCACTATAGATATCACATCTGAATATACTTTGCCTCTTCTGTTAGGATCATATAGTCATTCCACTATTATCAGTATATAGGTCACTTGCAAGCTATAGGTTCATTTAGGCATCAAATGGGATTGTAGTTTACTAAATGTCTATAGTGAAAACTTTCCCAACTTGGAAGCCACTCAACCTTCATTACCTTGACCTAGCAATGTTATCTTCTGCTCAAGATACTACTTTTATACATAGGCTATAAGGATGAAACCATTATGCCTATCTATAACCCATATGCCGTCACCAACATATGAAATTTTGTATGAGTGAATACCTAATTTAGAGAAGTTAAGGTAACATATCCTTCTTGCAACGTTTTCAATTCTAAATAATTATCGATATTGATGGAGAGTGTTCTTGTCTATGATAGTGAACCCTAGGTGACTTGAGAAATATATTCAAGCTTTGACATTGTTCACACCATATCTCTTGGGTTTTATATATCCCTTCTATTCTTCTTACATACCTATAGGTGGTTGTAGGTGACTGTGTACATTATATCTCTAATCAATTTTTATTTATTATATTAGAATCCCATTTCCATCAACATTGTGGTCTTTAAATGCAAATATTTCATGGATAAATTATATTCCATTCTTTGAGGGAAGAGAAACAGGTGCACTACCTTGATTTGGAGTCATTTATAGAAAAAAAACTCTAGCACTTGTGAAGACACTGTCATGAAAACTAGTAGTGCTCACTTTTAACATAATGAGGGTGATATTACTTACCAATTCATGTTTCACACATGAAAACTAGTTTGTGAATCTCATGATAAGAATGAACATACTCTTTAAATCTTCATAAATCACTTAGAAACCTTAGACCAATGCAAGCAAAAGAGAAAACTGGAGGTGTTATGGTTATGCAAGCAATTTTGAGATGCTAACAATCTTAGAGATTGTTCATAGAGAAAATATAAATAATATTAAAACTATTAAAATGAAATGGAAGTAAAAAGGGATTAATTTCATCCCTCAAGTGAATTAAAAAGAACTCATCTTCTCCTATTTGTATTGAAGGAAAATTGGTTAATTTTTTTGACCTGCCTAAGAGAGCGATGAGAGAGAGGTCAAATTTTGGTAGTTTTTGACCTATTAAAGCTTATTAATCCTAAAAATAACTTGTGGGAATCTGAAAGTATTCTCCTAAATACTCACACATGCCAGATAGGTTGTCCCTATTTGTACATCTACCTTTAAATGCCTTTTCATAGTTATCTCTTTCTTTCCATGTTGAACCTTCAATTTGTCAGTTCAAAAATAGTTTATCTAACCACTCTAACATATTGTACATTATATTTCATCTTGACAACCATTTTACTTTAATTAGAAACCATAAAATTCATTAAATAACATAAAATATGGCCTAAGATGACATAAGACTAAATTAGACAAATATGACCAAGGTAAAACATCTTATGTGACTTCACTAATGACCATGTGACCATTTTATGACTTATAAATAACCTATAGAAAATTTAAATATATAGGAGGTTAAACTAATTTGGCATAAGGTCAAATTTGGTCAGCACACACCTCAACACTTCATATTTTTATGCAAAATCAACACACTAATCTTTCAAATGTGGTTTTTGCACATATGAAAAGCCAAATTTGAAATGAGATTTCAAATATACTTTATTTTCAAAATAATTTATGCTAATGTTAGGATCTATTATCAACTAATAAATTTAGGCTTAAATATTTTGGGCATATTTGACATTCTTACAAGTATAGTGACTAGAGGTGATTCAAAACACTAACCTACCACATGTTTATGCCCACATCACTTATCTACATGAAGAAGTTATCTATACATCTCTATCAATAATATTTTTTTATTTTATAGTATGGTAAGTCTTAGGGGGCATCCTTCAAATCCTCCTAATCCATTATAACTTATTCTTTGAAATTGAATCAAATAACTAATATAGTGTGATATGAGATTACCTACCACATTTGAAACTATCACTCCTTAATATTCATTCAATAACTATACAAATTTCATGGTAAAAGCATCATTGCCCCAAAAAAAATATTTGTTTATTTTTTTATAGAGGTAATTTCAATTAAAATTAATCAACCTTAGTTATTGGGCTTGCATTGGAAATTTGAGTCATATTTGAGTAAACATATAAAAATGTTTTTATTATGTATATATTACTAAGTTTATAATTTATAAAATCAATTATTATGTGACCCCATTCAATATTTTGTTTCCCACTATATATGATGCTCATAGCCATAAACATTCACAGATGATATTCCATGGTAGTTTTGTTACCCAACTCCCTATTGAAAAGGGTGACCATGTCTGACAATTCCTTTTTGAAATCTCATCTGAGTAAATTCTTTGACAGTTTTGACAATCCTCTTCTCTTGTGTTTCAAATACATGTTTTTGATGGCATTAAGATAATTTTATAGGGGTTTTTTACCAAAAATCTTACCCAATCTTGATGTTCATTCTAACATAATTTTATGTTTATGAAATCCTTGAAGTCATGCCCATGCTAATGCCACCCATTTTGGCCATCAACCTCCTTATGGTTGTATCCCCCAAGTATCTAGGTTATAATGTTGAGCACATATGAATACTAGATATGAGAATTACACAAAGATGGGAAAACTAACTACCTCTAGTAAACCACTTATTGGAAAAAGGGAAACTATGAGAGTTAGATTTTATGCATTCAATATATATGAAACTTTACTAAACCCACATGTTTGATCTATAAATCAGTAACTTATAGAATGTTTCTTAAGAACTAACATGGGTTCATAACTAGTTTATTTGAACTTCCTTTTTCTTGATCTAGTGATTCAAAAGGCTACCTTAACAAGATTAGATAGGTTGACATGCATAATTAGAGGTATTAATTATTTATGTGGTTATTTATAATAAGCCATGGTGGTGATGAACATGTTAGATTCACTTATAGATCTTCTTCTAAACAACCATGGTTGTTAATTAGATCTCTAGAGGACACAAGGTAATTAAATCTTCCCTTGGAGTGGAAAATACTCAAAATGTTCTCAAATACTTTTAAAAACTGAATAAGTGTGGAGTAAATTAATATATTAGTATTTTGACTATATTTTTATTTATTTGTAACTTCTCAAATAGGAATGGTGTAGAATTAGAACTTTGACTATGTGTTGGTACAAAAATCAGGGCAATTAATTGAAATATTGAATGGTTTTTGTCAATTGTGTATTTAAATTAATTTTTATAGTCACATTGGGGGAGTGGAGTAAATTTTCCTACTTAGGCCACTAAATTCCTCAGCACATGAATATGGTGCACACTTTTATTTAGGTTCATTGATCCTTGAGGGTGCAGTAAATGTAGTGTCACAACCTACCTTGGCATGATCACAACCTCACATTTTTCATTCTCACAAAGTTGAGTGGGCCTAAATTCATTATTTTGGTGGGCATAAATTCATACCAACTCGCTCTAAAACATGTATCCAAATTATTTTTTCTTGGAATGTTAGGAAAGCACAACCTTGTCAATGTGTTGACATGGTTTTTCCCCAAGATTTAATAAAAACCAAGTATTTTATCTCATGGATATATTAAAACCAAATAGGAACTCAAATTTGACAAGTTCCTTATAGTGTTGATATAAAATTTGTGAGATTTTGACCTTAAAATTTTAAAAAAAAATAGTTGCCTCCAATTAAGGACATGAACCTGTAAAAGTTCATAAGGTGAGATTTAGAATCTCATGGTTTCATGATTAATACCTTATCAATTGGGAATCAGGGTTAAATTAAAATATTATAATTAAGGAAGGGGAAAAAAACATGCCAATATAAGGGAAAAACACCAACGTAAAGGAAACACACCCGAAATCTTAAGTCACTTATGGGTCTAGTAGAGACAACTTTCTCTTACTAGTTACAAAATTTTAGATATTTCTCACTATGGGGAAATAGAAGATGGGTTCCATCACAATAATCCAATTATTAATTAATTTCTCTATGAAAATGATGAATCTTGAAATTCCCCATCCATAAGGAGTTGAGCTTTCCATGACTCCATTTTTTTATCTCTTCTCTTGTCACATAAGTGGACTAGATCTCCAACTTGAAAATTTATTTGTCTAGCCTTGTGATCAAATAGAACTTTCACATTTTATTGATGAGTTATACCATCATTTTCACTAGAAATATATGATTATTGTTATTTATCGTTGTGTGCATAAAAGGTGAGACAGGTGCAATAATCATGGGTTTCAAGTGAGGTATGACTACCAATGTACACTCCTACACTTTATAAAACCATGCTTTACCAAAATATAAAATTACATCTTGTCGGCTATATATTATAATAATAATAATAATAATAATAATAATAATAATAATATTATTATTATTATTATTATTATTATTATTATTATTTAATAAAACCATTCTGAAAAATAAATTTGCAAGAGGTATAAAATAACCACCTATAATGCTCTATCATTACCCCTTACCATCACAACCTATGTTACCTTGTTTTATTTCACCAATCTCATGATCTATATGGCCTTTACCTTCCCCACAATTCACTACTCCTCAATCTCACTGTTAAATGTGATGTCTCCTCCTGGTGCATAGAATTATCTTATGAAGGAATACACAACCTCATTTTCTACCATTACATCTGTCAAATAATTCAGCTTATTGTTTATTGCTTTGCGTATAAAATTTGATATGAATCAATAGACATGAGGTATGAATACCAATTTACAATCTTATAATTTTAAAAACTTCACTTCACCAAAACAAAAAAATTACAACCCATTTGATGAAATGAAATATCTCTTCCCTACATAACTCATTGCGAAATGGTATGAATGAATACACATCCTCATTTTTATTGTCATCTCTAATAAAAATATCATATTATTATTTCTTAATGCTTCATGCATAATATATGAGACAAGATCAATGGTCATGAGTTTCATGTTCAAAATGTCCTATGAATTTACACATTCATTTTATGAAACCCCACTTCACCAAAAAATTTAATCATATCCCTTCTCATGTAACATGTACCTCTAGAACCAATGATAATGGGTGATGTGTCTCTTAACAAGATCTTACAATCCACATATTTTATACAGTGTGGCATAGATTTAATCCCATCCAAACATTCAATTCTTACTCAATCATTCAGATGGTTATAGAATGTGTATTTGGCAATTTGATAATTGAAACTATTTCAATGGGGATTTTATCTGCTTTGAAGAATAAGATTTTCAGAAACTAGAAGCTTGATAAAATACTTAGTAGTTATTGGGACCTCTTGAACTCTTTCATATTTTGGGAGGCTTTCCATTATCCCTTAGAATAAAACAAAGAAGCAAACTTCCTACCTAGTTGTGGGGTGGAGAAAACTTTTCACATAAAGATGGACAATGACATATTTCTAGATCTTAGTTTGACCATCATTATTATACACTTTGAAGAATAAGAGTTTATCAAATTGGATTTTTTATAAAATATTTCATATATTTGGGGTCCTCTTGAACTCTTTCATAGTTTGGGAAGATCACAATTGCTACATAGAAGCTAAGAAGGAAGCAGGTTTCCTAGCTAGGTTTTGGGTGAAGCAAAATGGCAACATAAAGTTAGACAATGACATATGTTGTTGCCTTAGTTTGACTATCATTTGGGATAAGGATAACCCCCTTAGCCCATATTTTGGTTGGGTTGGTCTCTTCAATCTGATTCTTTCACCTAATCAATTGGCTTAAAATGATGTTCAAGTTTGATGCAAGATCTTTTCCTCTTAATATTTCTTTCTTTCTCTCTGATATAATCATTATTCTCCTGTGTGCCTAATAATACTAATACTATTAGAGGGAGAAAAATGAATTTATGTTATATTTTCTTCAGGGTTTTACATAGCTAGGAATGCAATATTCAATATTATTAATAATGTAATATATTAATTATTACCATTATATAATATAAAAATATATTATTGTATCAATATATAACATATTAATATTATATTATAATATTATCTTAATATAATATATTACTATTATTATTGTATTTTATAAATAGTATGTATGTATGTATGTATGTATGCATGCATGCATGCATGCATACATACATACATACATACATACATACATGTGTGTGTGTGTGTGTACTTGCTCTTGATCGAAGCTACAAATTGGTTTGGCACACAATCGGGGGAACAAATCTCTAAGTGATCATCTATCACTTGTATCAAATATACCAACAATGATCACAACTAGCTTTAGAATATCAACAATGGTCACAATTAGCCCAAGAATACCAATAAATGACTACAACTGACCCGAGAATACGAATGATAGCCACAACTGATATGAAAATACCAATCACAGCCACAACCAACCTTAAATACCATAGTGATATTCAATAATATTTTAAACATTATATTAATATTTATAATATATATTAATATTATAAATAAATAATATGTTATTTCTAAAATGGTCCCTCCATGTCTACTTGAAAGGTTTTACTATAGGATTCGTCGATTGAATTAGATGCATGGCCAACCAACTTGCTCTAAAATTGAAAGTTGTGGTTAATGTACGCAGTACGCACTTTATAAGATTATAATTTTAACGATAAAAAATTGGTAAAAGATTTTAAGAGGGGTTTCAAATGAATAAGATTATAATTGAATGATGATAAACAATTTAAAAAGTGAAATCAAGGAATGATTGTGGGAGGCAGTGCATGATAGTTGGAAGAAAGATGGATAAGTGGAAGTATGTTGGTAACACGTAGCAGAGGGTGAATAGGTGGTAGAAATGGATGGACAACCTCCCTTGAATATAGTCTTTCATTCGGTTTCCTGCATCTCTTCCTCTCTAAAACAATTTTTTTCCCCCACTTTCAAGCATCCTGCTTTCCACGACTGTAATGTTCATCCCCACTCTGTGTGGTCTGCCATGAGGAAAATAGATATCTTGTTTCCTTCAAAAATTATGTCCCTCTATAAAACTCTCCAATTAAACACTTTTCTAAAGCATGAAATCTTTAATAAATACATTTTGTAATAGGAAAGGTCCTTGATTTCAGGAATGCAGACGTTGCAGTCGATCAACGTCATCGATATATTGTAAGAAGACTCGATATATTATCACTCTAAGAAACGAAATAGAGTACAGAGAAATAATATTCAAATATTAAATGTTACAGGAAGATGTTCAACTAATGGAAGACATGGGATGCCTACAGATTTTCTATATCTTGGTCGGGCATATTTCCTAGTAAGCATAGTCCACATATATATTATAATTTAATAAAAATTTAGTTTGTTTTTATTATTAATTTGACAGACTAATGATGGATGATTTCATAGATGGTAGTGGAGAAGGAGTGGATCCTTACAATAAATGTATAGATGCCCTCTTGGATAAAAGTATGTGGCTCAATTTGCATTGTATGCTTTTGGATACAGTTATAAGCGAATCATATATTCTAAATTGTCATACTTCCTATGAAAATTTGGAATCAAGCCATAGGTGACACTATATTACTGGGATCTTCCTCATTCACTTGAGAATGCTTGGAAAGGTTGGCTCCACTCCAACGTTGTCTCTCAAGATATCTACCGAAGTCATATTCAATCATGATTGGGGAAACCACTCGCATCGACGGATGAATATGTGATTACCTACATGCAATGAATGCTTTCGAAGATGAGTGTTTTTTTGGGTAGAGAACAACCATCGAGCACACATTATTAACCATTAATACTGACACAGATCACAATCATAATGTCCGTTCAAAAATCAACAATATTTGCCTGAATTCAGTCTGTGTTTTCATAAATATGTTGAAAAAGCTAACAGACCGTCCCCAAATCCACTGTACATGGAAAACACGCTGAATGAAGATACTGTCCACCTTATTTTCCAGGTCCAAAAGATTTTTTGCTGAACAAAAACAGCATTTTTTTTATGGTCGGGCTTCCGATAATAAATAGTGGCGCTGTGTTATAGGAAAATATTGCATTTACCTCGCACAATGCGCCGCAACTCGAAAAAAACTCTGGCAATAAAGTCTCTGAATGCAATCAGCTTGCGTGCGCCACAGTCCATAATTGCTGCATTGGCATCCAATTTTGAGGTGTTGACGGAATTTTTATAGAAAAAATATTTGTTTTAATTTGATTGGAGACGTGTACATTGACCGCCTTCACATAGGATATAATCCTGCGTCAAAAACGTAACGAAATTAACAAATTATCTAGAACTTTGAGATTGAAATTGAAGAAAATAAAATATTTATACAATGGCCATAAAATAATTTGAGATTGAAGGAAATAAACAATGTAAACTCATATAATGAGAACTGAAAATATGTGTTAAAAAAAACTCTAAAATTTTGAGGAAAAAGCCATACCCAACTGCTGAAAGATGGTAATTTTTAAGGAATTCAAAGAGGAAAAAAAAACATATAAAAGAAAAACAAACAGACTCGAAATTTTGCAAATAATTCGGCACACAAATAAATACAAAAGCTGCTCACACTAAAGGATGGTTAGCTTTAACTTGTACACTGCATTTGAAAATACAGAGCATATAAAAGCTTGAGCTCAAATCTTCACGTTTTCTTTAATAAATGGAAATTTAGGGGGAAAAAACGTTTAAATATGAGTCAAAGTGGGAAAAAATTAAAATGAAAAAAAAAAAAAAAAAAACAATAGAGAATCTCTGGAAAAATACATTACTCTTTTATCAAATATAACAAAAGCTTATATGAAGAATTATAAACCAAAAAATTGTATAATTTATAAATTTATTAAAAAAAAAAGACGGCTATGTCAAACTCTTGCTTGCTCAACAAAGTGTTATAGAAAACCTCAACATAAATGAATTTTATAATTTTTTTAAATAAACAAACTTTTAAACTAAAATTTATTAATAAATAATTTTTTTATAAATTAATTAATTTAGAATATAAACAAGGGGTTTATATTTTCTTACAATTTACTTAAAGTGAATTTCAATATCACGTTGATCTTAAGTCAACTAAACCACTTAATCAATATATAAATGAAAAACACCAATAAATCTATACATTTTTCCGTACAATTGCAGTCTGCCATCTCTGTGGTTGCTGAGACGACCCTCCATAATAATATAACTCCTCTTCTCCAACCCGGCTAGGCTCCGTTCAATTTTTTTTTGAACATACCGTTTTAGTGTGTCCTTAATAAGGGTATTGAATAAAAAAATTGAGCAGTATTATATGCAAAATATAATTAACATAAGTGACAAAAAGGATATATTATTATAAATTGAGTGGATGCCATCATGATTTGTGAAGGCTTTATTGTTTAGGAACTGGATACTTCTTAGGATATTTTAATGAGGGATATTGTCAAAAGTTATAATAAATTTGAAAGCGTACATATTTAAAAATTGTTAGGCATTTATGAGTAGTTAAGTTTGAAATGTTCGTTGTGTTTGTAAAATATTTGTGTAAATTTGTAATTATGTTTTAAAGTTTAAAATTAGAAATTATTTTAAAGGTATAAGTAATATTTAAAGGATGTAATTTTATATTTTGATAAAATAGAAATTGAAAAAGAGTTAATCAAATACAATATAAATGTAGATATGATAAAATATACAATCAAATTTAATATTTATTATATTCATAATTTGTATTATCATTATGTTTAAATTTAAATACAAATAGAAAATATACACTCATATCAATATATATAATTATATTATTTGGTTTTATTAATTTCATTTTTATTGGTGGATGTACTTTCCAACTCAGTTGAATATTTAATCTTTATGCCATGTCACTATTACAACTTAACACTCTTCATTAAAACTTTTTTATTTTCTTACAACTGTTTACATGCCTCCAGCTATGTCCATCTAACTCAATTAATTCATTTTTTCTCTCTACTTTTATATGTTTCAAGAGACTTCTATGCTATGCCATTCCATACTCTATTTTGTAAATTATATATATATATATATATATATATATATATATATATATATATATATATATATATATATATATATATATATATATATATATATATATATAAAACACAATCCTGTCTTTTAATTTGTAATCAATAGATAAATGTATATAGGGGAATAGAGCAGTGTAACTCTGTTGGCAAAATAAGATTTGAAAACTGCATTAATTTTGGTAACAGAAGATCTATGATAAGTAAACAATTTTGTGTTTGAATTTCTATGTTTATGTTTAAATTGATGTGTATTTTATCTATTTTTCTATGTGTATTTGCATCCAACAACTGTTATCAGTGTTTCCAAAAATTGTTAGTTTCTTACATCTGGGATAAGAGCATACAGCTTGCATAATAGAGAGAGTTGTTAAATCTTGAGCAAAAGAGTAGAAATTAAGGAGTAGATATTGATTAAACAGATATTTTTAAAAAGGGGACAAACTCACAGTTGAAAGAAAAAGATATTATTTTTGGAGAAGCCATGGTAGGAGTGAGTGGAAGTATAACACAACCTCAAATACCAATTTTTAATAAAAAAAATTATAATTTTTGGAGCGTAAAATGAAAACTCTATTTTTCTCACAAGATGTGTGGGATTTGGTTGAAAATGGGTTCCCTAAGCCAACAAATCAATAGGTATATCAAGCATTGTCACAAACAGAGAAGGATTTATTAAGGGAAAATAAGAAAAAAGATGCCAAAACATTGTTTTCATTTAGAAAGCTATGGAAGACTCAATATTTCTATGTGTTGCAACTGCTACAATGTCAAAGCAAGCATAAGAAATCTTGGCAACAACATACCAAAGAATAATCAATATTAAAACTGTTAAATTGCAAATGCTTAGGAGAGATTTTGATAATCTTCAAATGAAGGAATAAAATAAAATAGATTCATTTTTTACACATGTAATGGGCATCGTGAATCAAATTAGAACTTATGGTAACAGTATGAAAGATCAGAAGGTTGTAAAAAAAATACTCAGAAGCTTGCTTGTAAAACTTGATTCAATTGTAGTGGCCATTGAAGAATCCAAGGATCTATCTTAGTTATTAGTCAATGAATTAATGGGGCCATTATTGTCACATGAGCAAAATCTAAACTATTTAGGGTCATCTTCATTGGAGAATGTATTCAAAACTTAGCTTGTACTTAATAGAACAAGAGGGAGATCACATTATATCAAAGTAGAGGTCATTTTTATTCAAGAAGTAGTAGAAAATCTAATCAATTTGAAATCCGATATCAATCCCTCATACATCTTTCATACCATCAAGAGGAAGAGGAAGCAATCATTTTCAAATCCATCATCAAGGAGAAAGGTATGAAAAATCCAACATCCAATGTCATTATTGTAAAAGATTTGGGCATTTTACATTTGAATGTAGGAAGAAGCAATATGATATGAATAAACAAAAGACAAATTTTATAAATAAAAACTATCCCAACACTATTGACCAAAAAACAATGTTGATAACATGTAATGTTGCATAAGAGAGTTCAAAGGAAGTATGTTTCTTAGATAGTGGGTGTAGTAATCATTTGATTGGAAGCAAGAAGTTGTTTGTAATAATAGATGATTCGGTAAAATCAAAAATAAAGTTGGAAATTGAACACAAATAATTAGTCATAGGGAAAGGATCAATTAACATAAGAAAAAAATAAGGTGAAAAAATATATATCCCCAATGTATACTATGTTTCTAGGTTAATAAACATTGTTCAATTAGTGTAAAAAGGGTATAGGATATACTTTGCGAATGGTGAATGTGCGATTTTAGATAAGAAACCAAGCAATAAATTGATTTCAAAAGTTGAAATGATGAGGAATAGAATGTTTCCTCTTAATATTTAAAGTAAAATATTTTTAAAATCTCAAGGATTACGAATAATTACTGAAGCGACATTTAAAATTTCATTGAAGGATCAATCTTGGTTATGGTACTTAAGATTTAGATCTTTAAACTTTAGAGGTTTGTAACTGTTGTATATAAAAAAAATGGTATGTGAATTGCCACCAATAAAGCCACTTAAAAAAATGTGAGAGTTGCATAATTATAAAGTAACATAACCAAAAATATCTAGTTAGAAAATCTTATAAGGCAAGACATCCACTTGAAATAGTGCATTCAAATCTTTGTAGACTTATGAAAATGCCATACATAAGTGAAAATCCATATTTCTTGACATTCATTGATGATTTCAGCCATAAGACTTTGATCTATTTCTTGAAATACAAATTATATGTGTTTGATAGTTTTAATGAGTTCAAGGCAAAAGTTGAAAAGGAAAGTGGATATTATATCAAAACATTGAGAACTGATCAAGGTGGTGAATACATATCAAATGATTTTTTAAATTTTAGCAAGGCAAATAGAATTAAAAAATAATTCACAACAAGATATACACCTCAATAAAATGGAATAGCAAAAAGAAAGAATAGGATAATTATGAAAATGACATGAAGCATGATAAAAGCTAAGCATTTACCAAATGAATATTGCGTTGAAGTAGTTGCATGTGTGGTATACATCTTAAAAAGGTGTTCAATAAAATCAATGATTAATAATATACCACAAGAAGTTTGGAGCAAGGAGAAACATAGTGTCTCACATTTACGAGTCTTTGGATGTGTTGCATACTCTTTGTTACCACAAGAGTTGAGAAATAAGTTGGATCATAGAGGCAAAAAATATATTTTTGTGGGATATAGTGAATAATCCAAGGCATACAAGTTATACAATTTGATCACAAAGAAGGTAATAATCAACCTTGATGTAGAATTGGTTGAAAAAGAATCATGGTATGGAAGCATTGATAAAATAAATATAATTACAGTAGGCATACCACATGAAAATGTGATGATAGAAGATGATACACAAGAAAATGTTCCTTAAGCTCCATAAGCAAATGTTCCCACAACACCTTCTAAGGCACCAAGTACTCCAAAGCCATCTACTCCAGGTTCGTAATAAAAATAGTGAATCATATAATCCAACACTTGCATCATTGATATCATGGTCTATAAACACTTCAAAGAAGACCCGTAGTCTAAAATAAATTTATGAAGAGTCACTAAAAGATAAAAATATGGATTTATGTTCAGATTTTGTATTCCTAACATAAGATGATCCAATTTACTTTAAGGATGCCATTAAAGATGACAATTGGATTGCAACCATGAATGAATAAATTCAATAAATTGAAAAGAATCAAACTTGGGATCTTGTAGAACTTCCTAAAGGAAAAGATGTGATTGGAGTAAAATGGCTTTACAAAATAATATTTAATGCAAATGGGAAAGTTGAGAAACATAAAGCAAGACTAGTAGCTAAAGGCTTCACACAAAAACCATATATAGATGCAATAAAACATTTGTACTTGTAGAAAGACTTGACACAATTATAATGGTATTATCTATCACATCTCAAAATAGTTGGAAGGTTTTACAAATGGACATCAAATCAAAATTATTGAGTGGTATTTTAGAATAGGAATTTTATATAAAATAGTCACC
>JARHVA010000425.1:890000-1067500 GCA_037957365.1 Torreya grandis | reverse complement strand
TAAATGACGGTAATTACATCTTAAATGATTTGTTTAGGGTTATAAGAGTTTACTATTTATGCTTTAGGTTTTTAGGGTCTTAGGTGTAAGGATTAGGCTATAAGGTGAAGGGTTAAGGGATTAGAGATTATAGATTATTAATTAGGATTTAAAATTTATGGTATAAGGTTTATGGTTTAGGGATTAGGGTTTAAGATTTAGGGTTTAGAGTCTAATTACGAAGGTAATTGAGGATAATTTGAGTTGTTTGGGCCTATTTATAAGCACATAATATGTTTTTAGGTTCAATTAGCCACCATGTCATCAAAAATTGAGTGAATTAATTGATTTGGTAATTTAATGGTGTGATTTGGGCTAAATTTATCCATGTGAACCTAATTATTAGTATAAATGATGGCAATTTAGGGCTCAAATGATTGGTTTAAGTTTTAGGAGTTTATGGTTTAGGGTTTCTAGAGCATAAGGTTTAGGGCATAAGGTTAATATTTAGGGTATAGGGTATTTTATTTAGGGTTTAGGGATTAGGTATTAAGGTTTAAGGATTAGGATTTACAATTTAGGGTCTAGGGTTTAGGTCCTAAGGATTAGGGTTTAAGGTTTAGGGTATAGGGTGTAGGGTTTAAGGTCTAATTATTAGGGTTGAAGTTAATTAAGGATAATTTGAATTTATTAAACCTATTTGTGATCATAGAATGTGTTATTGGGTTTGCTTATCAACCATGTCATCATATATTGAGCTCATTAGTCAATTCAGGTAATTAGGGTATAGGCTTAAGGTTATAAAGTCCAAATTGAGCCCTATGAACCTAATTATTTGTGTATATGATGTTAAGTGAGGATTAGATGATTGGTTTATGGTTTTAAGAGTTTAAAATTTATTGTTTATGGTTTATATGGGTTGGGTTTTATGGATTAGGGTCTATATTTGAGGGTATAAGGTCCAAAAGATTAAGGTTTTAGTGTTAAGGGTTTAGGTTTAAGACAAAATTATAATTTAAATAGTATACCAAATTATAATGCATGTACACATTTAAATTTTATGGGTTAGAATTTTGGTGATGATTATTATATGCATGATTATGTAAATTACATGGAAACATGAATTGGTGAAAGTAACAATTAAGAAAACATTATGGGAATATTGTTGAATGAAAAAACTAGTAATGAAGAAAATAGTATGGAAACACCAAATCAATCAAATTTATCACTAAGAACACCTCCTATGATTTTAAAAATAAGACCCATTTATTTAATTGAAATTGATGAAAATATTTTGAAACCAATGCATAAAAAATTATCAGAGTGCCACATTAGAATGAAAGTTGGAAGAATTTAGGATTGACACTTTGAAAAATTAAACAAAACTCAAAGATGCAAATTGTTTTTAACATTGATGAAAGTGTTTAAGATGAGACCTAAAATGAACACCCTAGGACTAAGGACATCTAATATTGATAGTGTAAACAAGGTAATTATTGATGCTTTCTTAATGCATGTACCATCATGTAAGTGTGAAGAAATGCACTAAAAATGGTTGTGATACCTAACTCATTATTATAACTTCTTTGGTAAGTTTTCAAAAAAAGAATAAACAATTTATTAGACAAACAAGCTGAGCATTACACATAAAAAAACATTAATGAAAATAATTGAGAGATGTACAAACTTAATGTTATCGATAACAGTGACTTGCAGACATTTTTTGTTAGACTTTCATGGAAATAAAAGGCTATAGTTGATGCCTTAAAATACTTAAGTTCAAAATTTTTATAAGATAACACAAGGGTATTGGCTAAATTAGAGATATATTGAAAATAAGATTTGATTGTAAGTATAAACCACATCTTAAACATTTTCTGGAAATGACTCAAACACAATTCTACTCTAAATTTGTTAAGAAATATCCACATATTTTTAATAGTCAAAGATATTTTAAAATGGTCAAACCCTTCTATGTTAAAATTAATCATACATGCATTAATTTTTTTTGTAGGAAACATGTTGAATTTTTGATGCATTATGATATTTTTCATCATGTTTATTGTAATTTACATATTAATAACATTTTGTGGGCATGTGGAGTGGAATCCCTACCAAACTCAGCAAGGTATTTTATTCCAAACTATTTTTTATGAAAGTCTAGATAGACAGGTTTTTTATAAAAGCGTGTGTTTGAATGAAACTTGAAGCATTTGCAGTGGATTGGAAAAATTGAAAAATTGTACCTATGAGGAGAGTACACATTGCATTAGATAAGAATTGGTTGGGTTTATTAAATATAAATTTGTGACATCTCAATTAAAAGATGAAAAATAATCTAAAAGGTGTGAGCTTACTATAGAACAAATGCTTGTTTCCATATTTATTGACAAATTTAGGGAAGAAGATGTATATAAGTATGCAAGGCACAAACAGAGAGATTAATGACTAGATGAATAGTTCAAGTTAAGTAAGGACACATTCCAACTTGGTACTATTGTTTTAGTAGTTGAATTTGCAAATAATTACACATTATAACCATAAAGAGAGGTTTAGTCACAATACTACAATTCAGTATAGGTTTCTTTTTTTGCATATAACAGTCATGTATTCCCCTGATAGTATAAATCATGATTATGAAATATTAAAGGAGTACCACTTCTATGTCAGTTATGATCAAACACATTACTCTAACAATGTGAAAGGTTATTTTCATATGATTTATAGCATGTTGAGTGAAAGGAACATTACTTTAAATCATCATTATATTTGTTCAAATAACTAGATGTCATAAATCAATAATACATATATTTATATTGGCAAGGTTTTATCATTTTGTCTTAGAGAGGATAGCACTGTGAAGTGTGAAGGTGTCTTATTGCATAAGAAATTTGTTAAGATTATAAGAATCTCTTAAAATATTAGTAAAAATTTAAATTTAGGAATTGGAATCAAAGGCTATAATATTGGTTTATGAACAAGACTATGAAGATCTTGTGATCCAATTTTTTATCATAAGACAATAGACTTGAAACAAGGTCTAAAATAATGTGTGATTTATATTTTCACTAAGATTCATACATAAGTGAGAGTGAAATTTATGTAAAATAATCCTATAATTCATAAGGAACATAATTAGATAAAATATTATTTCAATATTGAATTCAAGAATAAGATAGTCCTATTCAAGACAAGATAGACCTATAGTGAATAAGACCTAATGAACCGACTTTTCTAGGTAAAGGAATAGTGAAAAAGTACTAAAACTTTGTATAAAGGTAAAATAATATGTTTATGAGGTGTTAAAGGTGATCTCAATGTTTTAGATGCCCTAAATTTCAATTTATCTCCTTTTCTTATTCTACAGATTTGATAATAAGGTCTAGATACCTCATAATTATGTTTTCTTGTAAGAAACACACATAGAGAGACATAAGAGATAAGTAATGGAAGTATATACCATTGATATGAATGCAAGGACACTTATAATTTATTAAATATAGTGGTCAATCCAATTAAGTAGTTGAAAAGGTCATATAACTATTTGATAATGTCGACAAAAGTCTGTCCTTCATGTCTTTTTATAGCAATCAAGTATCAAGGAAGGTAGATATTGTTTCTAGAGTTATAAAGAACCAAGGAGAGGTAAAGAACACTACTAAATAATTATGTGTCTGAATTTGGAGACTTTAATTGAGTTTAATATCAAACATAAAATAAGGTTATAAGCATGCTTAAGAACAATACAAGGGCATAGATAAGTAAAACACCTATTAGAACACATACATCATAAAGTCTTATACTTTTCATTACCGACTATTTTTTATTAAATAACCTATATATTATTTGTGATTTTATAACACCATAGAAATTGTAAATTAAATTTTAGAAACAAATTGGAATGATTCTTTGGTATATAGTTGTTTCAACTTCAAAAAATATTCTATGATCATTACTACACATTTTGCAATAATTTCATAACATAATTATATGTAAATTTTCCATCCATTTCAATGACATTCAAAAGACTGCAAGGTAAATTTTAAATGCTAAAAAAAAATTTAAAGAATACAATAATGTGCATATGTAATAAATTACAACAAAATCTAAAAGGTGAAATCAACCAAATTTTTTAAAAAGTAAGATATTAAACAATTTATTTGTATAATATCTGTAAAATATATATAAAGATGTAAAAATGTGAACACAATAAAATATCATGGGTTAATATCATATAGGCATACAATGTCAAACAACTATACATCAAGCAATATAGGCATATAATAAAATATCAAAACATATGATCCTAGTAATCAAAATGCATCAGTCTCTTTGCCTTACTTGCAGAAGCCTCTCCCTTAGATTTATTGATAAAAATTGGAGGCGTCATTCTAGATGACTACGAGTCATATCTAGCTCAAAACATGTCTGTAGTTCTAACTATTCATATGCAAATATTATCATAAACTTTACATGTACTAGAAAAAGATACCTAAAAATAATAATAAGTTAAGATTTTCAAATGATAGAAAAATTATTCATAGGTGCAATTACATGAAGATGGTGGTCATAGTCAATTTAAAATTGGTGGTCAATAGAGTCAATGATAGGTTCATGCTGACAAATTGGACTATGAAATGGATCACCAATAGGAATAAGTGGTGTGATCATTATAATGAAAGGTGTAGGTCCCTAAAAACACACACACACACACACACACACACACACACACACACACACACACACACACACACACACACACACACACACACACACACACACACACACACACACACACACACACACACACACACACACACACACACACATATATATAAAATAAAAATTCAAAATTTATTCTTGAATGTGTAAGTCAATTGATTAAATCATTGAAATATAATATATATTTTTTCAAATTAAAATTTCAACTATACCACATCATGCCTACTAATCATTTTAATGGGACATGATGACATCACCAGAGGAGTCTACATAGACAATTGTTTCGTGCATCATCTATTTATAAAGGTAAAGAGGATAATTACAAAACACATCCATATTTACACTTAAACATTATAATATCTCTCATGTACCTCATTGAGTTATTGTGAAGATGAAATTTAAATAGAAACACCTATATTTTCTCCTTTCCAAATAGATAGTATAGTTTCAAATGTGGTAATCAATTGAACAAATAAATTATCATTGGTAATCACTTTAGCATATATACAACATACACGTGTAGAGAACCATAAAATTAATTAATATTTAAAAATGACCTCTATATAGGTATTTATAGGCATAGTAACATCAACACACATGCTCATGTGGCATATAGAATTCTATTTCAACATAAAATTAAACATATACATGATTGAGATTTGTACATGAAAAATAATTATTACCTTTTCAATTGTAAAAATATTTAAAATTTAACAAGTCTAACATTTTTTTACAACAAGTAAAATGTTAAAGATAACTGGGAAGTTTTAGCCAAAGTGTTTATATAAAATGTATATGGCTAAAACATAGTGAGATCGATATCATCTAGACCCATGGAAATATCACCATGAGTGGGTTGCATGATATCCTCATCCTCCTTAAATCCAATTCATATAAGACAATATGATATATAATAGTGATATTTCTAGGTAGTAGTACTAGATGAGGCCTCATGATGCCCACCCTCACTAGCAAGAGTATGAGAAACCTATCTCCTATGATGATCGAGGGTGTGAGTAAACAAATTTATTGTATGAAAAGTATCAATCTATAAAGTCTCCTTGACTGTAGAGGGTAGGGTCTTGGGAAGATGTTGTTTGTCAATACGTACTCTCCTAATCTATTTATGTGCTTGATGTGCACCTAGCCTATCCTACATAAATCCCTTTCTTCTACCCTAGAATTGTAAGAAATCAAAATAGTTTGAAACTTTATTCGGTACAAACTCAAAATATAGTTTTATAAAAAATACATCAATACCTCATTATTTTTTCAAGGTGAGTGATCAAAGACATGCCACCATCAATCCTAAAAATTATGTTTGATCAAATTATGAGTGCACTAATGGATTGGAATCCGTTTGGATATTACATATAGTGACTCACTAGTTTTTCCATCATTGACTAGTACAAGTTTGGGTTTTAGTTATGTGTTTATCTATGACAATAGATGAAAATGATGGGAATAACATGTGGGGGAATAGTTCATGGCACAAGTGATGATGGAGTGGAAGTGATAGACAATAATAGTAGGGATGAAGTGTCTAGAGTGTCCACTTTTGGGAGGATGATATATGGAGTAGGTTACACAATAGTAAGTGGAATTATTACTGAATGTGTTGGTAGAGAAGAAATAAAAGGAAATAGAGATAAGAAAGAGGGAATATTTACCTCTTGTGTAATTTTTAATGAAGTTAGAGGAATCTTAGAAAATATATTTGTAGCTACACTAGGACTTGATGGTCATCTCTCTTCAATTGTCTGCTTGGGAGATGTAGTAGCATATATATATGTTTTTGAACCCCAGGGGTGATAATTTATTATTCAATTCAAGTGAAATAGAGATAATAAAGAGGGAATATTTACCTCTTGTGTAATTTTTAATGAAGTTAGAGGAATCTTAGAAAATATATTTGTAGCTACACTAGGACTTGATGGTCATCTCTCTTCAATTGTCTGCTTGGGAGATGTAGTAGCATATATATATGTTTTTGAACCCTAGGGGTGATAATTTATTATTCAATTCAAGTCACCTAGCTTCTACTAGTGTTTATTCCTTCACCTAAGGAGGGGTGCCATGAATGGGTATTGAAATCCATTGCTAATTTGTAATCGTGTGGGCATATTCTTTAGTGATTATAGTGTCACATTGGATTTTTTATGCAAGTATCATAGACATGTTGGCCTTAATCATCCTTGTGGATACCTTAGATTGATCCTCAGTATTCATGAATATGCCATCATGTTCATAAGACTAATGTCCATATATAAGTTTCATGGTTTTTCATATTTCCTAAGGTAAGCCCGGATATCTCCTTTAGGATCCCAATGTCTAAAAAGGATGTATTTGAACCCATAATGGTTCCTAATTTTCCCAATGATAGGTAGATTTTCCCACCTCTCATACTGCATTTGGTTAATACTAAGAGGGGTGGACTAAAATTCTCCTTGTTTTGCCTTACTTAATAGTACATCGATAATATTTTCCAATTGGGTAGCTATCTCTTGTTTAGACACCTTATTTAGGACTATCCTTGGAAGGTATAAGGAATGTATCCTCATGCCCTCTATTCTTATCAATATGCACTCTGGGTGTAATCAATAATCTCCCCTTTTCATTATAGTCCTTTTTATGCAATTAGATAGACGAGGGATGCTTTTTTCCATAGATCGCTTGGTACACCATGGGATAAAAGGTCTTAGTTATTATTATCATGTTCTTACTAAAATGATGAGCATGGAGGATATTAAACTTGTCACATATATTATTATTTAGGTATTTGGTAGATGGTTGTCAAGGTTCATCATGTGATGCATTTATTATTGTTGTTACTACATCTACTACATAGGACATCATATAAAAATTCTAGTTTGGGGAACTCTAGGGATTGGTAAGCATAAAAATAAAATTATAACTAATGATTTCACTTAGGAAAATGGTTTAGCTGGAAGCCAAAATCATATCCAGTAAGCAAATCTGTACCTCATTAACATAAAAAATAGTTGAGAGACCAAATATTCTATTCATTAAAGCCATTACAATTTTGACTCATGGCCTAAAAGCAATGATGGGAATGGCAGAGGTCAGAACCTGGAGTCTAAGGCTTCCTGGGTTGGCCACCCATTCCTAAAAATTAATAATGACATTGTTTTTCTATAGCCATTAATTGATTATATCTTTCTTGTAGGTCATGTTGGGCATGGGAAACATGTGATATTTTTTTGAAGTTATTGCTAATAATATAGGCCACTGGTGTCTTGTTCAATATGTAGTGTAGTATTTTCCCTACATAATTTTGCCATTAAAGAATAATTCAAATAACAAGTCTATATAGGGAATTACCTATGGTTTGGCTATGGTGTTATGGAGACTAACTACTTTGATTTCCAACAAATCACCCCTATATCTTTATGTGAAAAGGGATATCTAATCCTCTACTTCATAAGGTTGGACAACCCCAAATACGTCCCAAACCTCTAATTAGTGCTTGAATTCATGATTTAGGTTATTGAATCAAAATATTATGTCCATGAATTCCTTTATACCTACGATTGAGTAAGATGAAGGAATCAAGAATATTTACTTTGTGTGAAATTGGTAATACCTTTGGTCATAATGGAGTTTTGAATTCACAAGATGCACTTTGAGCTCTGAATTTGTAATAGTTTGAATAGATTGAAGGTAATGTGATTGAACTAAAAATAGTTATTTGTGATATATTTCTTTGGTTGCACTAGATATAAAAAATTGAATGTATTAATTTTTAGGTTCATGAAAATTAAAGGAAGTAACGAATTTTGATTCTTAAACTTATTTGAATTTCATAAATATGTAGCTTTTCATATCATGTGGCCTCTCTCATGGGTTGCTTGGTATGACTATCTTTGCAAGATATGTATCCCATTTCTACCTTTCCCAAACTATCATGCATGTCCATGTCAACAAGATATATGGGGAGGAGGGTTAGATTTGGGTGGATGGTATGGTGATAAATGGATGGCTCATGATGCCCCATATTAGCTGTAATCTTTGTTACATTTTGTTTATGCTATTGTTATTGCTAGGTTATTGGGTGAGCGTGATATTGACAAGTGGCATAGTCCTATCTACTTGCTTGCCCTGAGTTCTATGTACATTTATTTATGTTTTATTTATTGATACAATATTGGGTGAGTGGGATAAGGATAAGTGTCAACATGTCATCTCCCCACTCACCTGAAATTCTTTGTACATTTATTTATACTACTATTCCCACCTAGCTACCAGGTGAGCAAGATGATGACTAGTGATAGAACGATGTCTACAAAATGTTCAACAAATTTATCAGTTGCTGGTATTAGATCAATTTGGTATGGTCCTTTGTAGATATTACCAAGATTTTTTATTGCTTTTTTTTCTTTGTGTTGAATTAAACTTTTTGAGGTGTGTTAAAAAACTTAGTCCCCTACACCATCTAAACATCTAGGATACTTGCATGTTGTAGCATCCAAGGAACTTGAGAGCTTAAATATGTCAAGACTTTGTGAGACATAAGGGAATTTGGGATACTAATATGGTTGCATCCCAAATGTTTGGGCACTCAGAGGTGACCAAAATTGCTGAAACCTTGGGTACCTAGGATGATTCCATTTGGTAACATTGTGGGCACTTGAGTGATGAGAGGTGACAAGGCTTGTTTAGACACTAAGGAAGTGAGCATGATTTCATGCAATTATATCTTTAAGATTTAGGACTAGTGACTAGCCTTCTTGAGACATCAGGTTACCTGACATGATGCCACATGGTAGTATCCTAGGTACCTACATTCCTAGTCATGATTGGGATTGTTCAGACATTGGGGGAACCTAGAATACTACCACTTGACAACATTCGGTGCAATAGACCAAGTGACAAAAGTAAAAAATTGCAATCAAAATTATCAATATGAATAAAATTATAAATTATATAATAATATTTTTTTATTCTCATGGAATGAATAAAATAATTACAAACAAGTGCATAAATAAATCTCAACTCATAATTTAAGTTGACATGTAAAATTCAAAAATATTAAAAAAATCAAAAAGATCACCCTGCTATTTTTTAGTCAGGTATGTTAGGGTATGACCTTTGCAAATTTTTAAAAATATCCCTTGCCAAGATAATGTGGTACCCAACATGTTGCCATGTAGATGCATCCTAGTTTTTTGGTCCCTGTAAGTGATTGGTCTTCTCAAAATGCTAGGTTACTTGACATGCTACCATGTAGAAGCATGTTAGTTACCCATATTATTAGACACGATTCAATTTATTTAGGTACTAGGGGAACCTATAATTATTCCACTTGGTAGCATCATGTGTAGTAAATTAGGTGTTGAAAATAGAAAATTAGAAGCAAAATTATCAATAGGCATAAAATTAGAAATTGTATAGGATAAAATTTATTTTTGATTATCATTGAATGAATAAAATAATTACATACAAGTGAAAAAATAAATCTCAAATCAGAATTGATGTTGATATGTAAAATTCAAAAATATAAATAAAAGCATAAATATCACCCTGCTATTTTTTAGTCAGGGATGGTCATGTATAGCCTCTGTAAAGTTTCAAAAATATCCTTAACCATATAGGTAAGGATATGACTTAATTGAATTTTTTGAGATGGATGTTTTGGCATAGCATGCCTGGTGGCCCAAGGTCTTAGTAAACCTGGACATGAGTGATCATCCAAACATTTGAGATACTTCTATGTGACATCATTTGGGGAAATTGAGTGCCCTAAGGTGTCAAGGCTTTCTAAGATAATGGGGCACTTAGGATGCTGCCACATGGCCACATCTTGGACATTAGGGTGCCCAAAGGTGACCATTCTTTTTGAGACCTCAAAGTGCCTAAGATGATATAACATGTCTATATGTGATTGGATGGCACTATTTGAAGTGTATACCATGGGGGAAAATGCATAAATTCTAAGTGAAACATGGGAAAATCATGTGTTGGTTTAATAGATTTGAGGACACTAGGATGTAGTAGAAAAATTTGGGAAAGCCAGTGGGATTTATTGAAAGCAGTGTGATGCATTGTTATATGTTTCTATACATTCACTTGAATTAGATTATTGCCATTCAAACTGATACTATTTTGGACAATACTTATTTCCAGGTACTTGTCAATACATGAAGCTAAGAGAACTTATTCTATAAATTTTTCATCTAACTTAAAGAAATGATTTTCTATGCCTATTAGAAACGCTTCCATGACTCTCCATGTAAATCTTACACTTCTCTTAAATCATTAGTTATGTAAATTGTATTGTGTTATGAAACCTATGATTAGATACAATGGGAAATGATTATGAGATATGTCTTGAAATATCTCATATGACTATAAAACATTCATTTATTGAAAAAGTGTGCATACTATATATAATCTAATCGCATCAACAAGTAAAGCCTATAATGGCATCTTAGGGTCGTGGTCAATTATAATGTTTCTATGATATAAAAAAGTCACATTCATTTCTTAGTCCAATGCAAATTCTATAAGGGTTGATCTCTAATGTATGTCACAAGTTCGATTGCACATGTTATAAATATCAAAGAATAAAAATATACTTTTCATATCAAATGATATTGACTAAGATGTCATGAAGTATAATTGTGTAAACTAAAAGCTAGTAGAGGAAACTTTATGTCAAAATATAGTATAAGTCTTTATAAGTTCTATAATTTTCCTTGAATCCCATCACTTGGGATTAATTTATGTCCTTGAAGACTCATAAGGATCAAAATTTAGGAGGCCAAAAAACAACAGTATCATGAGTTACTAGGGACAACAAAATTAATATGTAGATGTGAGGTTATGATAGATAGGTCAAGATTGGTTATGTATCACCTTTGAATATATTTTCATGTCATTTTTAATGTATTCAAATGAGTAGAGTTTATTGTATTGCTGTTTGGATGAATTTTGCACTTTGCCACCAAAATGGAAATTTGAGAATTTAAATTGGTTGTAAAGGTTTTGAGGAAATTTAGTATGTTATGAAGGTTCTATTCTATTTTTAAAGTTCATCTAAGGTCTAGTACTCTATACTAAATGTGATTTTATCTTAAAATCAAAGCAAATACATGCTGAGACCAATCTGGAATATATCTAATATAGGAAAGAGGTAAAATTTAGTATGATGGATAAGTCATTACTTGTAGAGAGATATTATTTCAAGACCATACCAAGTTTAGACTTATGGTTGAAAGAGATGAGTTTAGAACATGATTAGGAGGAGTTAACAAAACTATAAAGGATGAGGAAGTCACTTGCAGGTTTAGAAGTTGCACATCTTAAAGTTGTAAGTCTTTATGTGGAGAATCTGTAATGTTGTAGGGTTGAACCTAATTTTCAAGGATAAATAAAAGAAAAGAAGACACATTTTGATTCTTTATACATTTGAAAATACTATGAACATCTAAGTTCATGATTTTATCTTGTTATTTGATCTTATATCATGCTTATATGATGTTTAATGAGCTCTAGAGATCTGTGTAAAAGGGTCTATAGGGGATATTATAATAGTTTAGAGGAATTATGAATAAAAAAATAATTTTGTGAGGATATCTATGGCGTTTCATACTTGAAAGACATGTAAGTTTATGTTCTTGATGTTGAGAAATTATATTCTTGTTTTTATTATGTATAAATGTTGTAAGGGTCTAAGACATAAAATAGGGTTATATTTTAAAGGAAAAGAGTACACGTTTATGTATTTTTGTGATTGTTGAGGCTAAAACTAATTGATACAGTAAGGGAATCATTAATATATATTCATTTAATTAAAAGGAATGCTTGATAGTTGATAAATTATAAGAATTTTCTAAATCTCTCATCTTAGGTCTACATACATAGTTTCTAATAGTTGAGAGAAAATAATTATTTTTAGAAATTGAGGTTTGTTCAAACATCACAAGTGATAATAATGTAAGGCAGATGCAAATAGAGAGTGATTAAGTCTTAAAAGGTACAAAACCAATTATATAAAGTGAAATTTCATTTTATAATTGCTCTCAGGTCTGTTAAACCCTAGTTAGGGTTTTAGAAGACTAAAATCCTTATATCTTGAGATCGAGTGCTTCAAATGATTTTAAATTTGGTATAGAGTTGAGGAAGGATAATTGACAGTTTTTAAAAGTAGTTTTCTAGTGTTGTAATCTTTAAAATGAGAGTTATTAGCAATTTTTAGTAAGCAAGCTTGTATAATATAGTGTAAAGCCTATTTAAGAGTATAAAGGTGAACATAATTCCTGGATGTCTAATGCTAAGTGTTTAAAACTTGACAAAGGATATAAAAATATAAAATGGGCATTTTCAAGTTAATATAAGTGGTTATAAGTTTATATGTGAAAATGCATGTTTTTATGTGAAAATAGGCACCAAAGCTTCCATTAAGTAGTGTTCATAATCAACATAGGAGTTTGATCTAGCTGCTATGGAAATTGTTCAGATATTATAGTAATTAGACATGGCCACATCATGTAAGAATTTAAAATGTAAACATTACAATTAGTTCACATTTTAGTCTAGAATATGACAAATGTCTAATGCATAAAAATGATATAGTACCCGAAGTTTATCTTATGATAAAGATAACATCTAAAAGCCCTCAAAGTTCAAATTTTAAAATTAGAGGAATTGTGTCTTCACTAACTGAAATATAATTTGATAAAATGTTTTGTGGATTATATTAGTGATAAATATTTTCAAAATTTTGGCTATAAATATAATGCAATTAGATATTAGATGTCTTTATAAGTTTGATAAGTTCCCTTTAATCCCACCACTTGAGATTAATCAATGTCCTTGAAGACTCATAAGGATTGAAATTTTAGAGACCAAAAAACAAAATTAAGATGAGCTATTAGGGACCTAGTTAATTTAAATGCTTTATAAATTTGAGTAGGGACTAAAAAACCTATGTAAACTAATCAAAACATATAATTTATTTTTCAATGAACCATCCTCATTCTAGAAGATGACCTAGTAGAATGGGATTCAATTTCTAAACAAGAGTCTTACTAATCAAAATATCTAAGGGCATTGCAATAGACTATTTGCTTGAGTAATTAATGATATGGTAATTGAAATCAATTTCTGGAGGATATTTTGAATCAAATCATATTATGACTTTCAAAACTATAATGGTTTCTAGGAAACTTGAATGAAATTAATATGCAGGTGTGAGATTGTGATCTAGGAACATCACCAAAATATGAAAATTTTAAAATTTTTGGATTGATACATCATAGACAAGTTAAAATTAGTTATGTGTGACATTTGAATATCTTGGAATGTAATTTTTAATGTATTCAAACCATTAGAGTTTCTTTTATATTTGTTAAAATTAATATTTCACTTTCCCACGAAAATGGAAATTTGAAAATTTGAATTGGTTGTAAAGGTTTTGAGCATATTTGGTGTGTTATAAATTTCCTAGTCTATTTTTAAATGACCTCTAAGGTCTAGTCCTATGTATTAAATGTCACTTTATCTTCAAATCAATGTAACTATATGTTCATGCCAATATAGAATATATCCAAATTAGAAAAGAGATCAAATTTACTATGTCATTACTTATAGACAGGTCTTGTTCCAGACCAAACCAAGTTTAGACTTATGGTTGAAAGAGATAATTTTAGAACCACTTTAGGAGGATTTAATAAAACTATAAAGGATGAGGAGGTTGGTTACATGTCTATAAGTTACATGTCTTGAAGTTATAAGTCTATGTGTGGAGAATTTATCATGTTGCTTGGGTTGAATCTCATTTTCAAGGATAAATAAAATAAAAGAAGACACATTTTGATTCTTGGTGCATTTAAAAACACTATGAACATATAAGTTCAATATTTTATCTTATGTCATGTTTGTATGATGTTCCAAAAGCTCTAAAAATTTGTGAAAAAGGGTCTACAGGGGATCTTATAACAATTTAGAAGAATTATGAATAAAATAAGCATTTTGTCAGGATATCTATGGAGTTTCACACTTGAAATACATGAAATATTATGATTTTGATGTTGATAAAATGTATTCTTTTTTTACTAAGTGTGTATAAATGTTGCAAGATTATAAGACATATAACAAGGTTTTAGTTTAAAGGAAAAGGGTATTCGTTTATGTCTTTTTGTGACTATTGAGTCTAAACTTGATTGATAAGGTAAGGGAAACATTCATATATCTTCATTAAATAAAAAAGAACACTTTATATTTGATAAATTGTAAGTGTCTGCTAAATTTCCATAATTAATTTGTAATAATTGAGAGAAAAAAATATTTTTAGGAATTTAATTTTATTCGAATGCCACAAGTGATAAGAAGGTAAGGTGAATGAAAATAGAGAGTGATAAGTATTAAATGGTGAGAAACCAATTATATAAAGTGAGGTTTCATTTTATAATTTCTCTCAGATCTGTTAACACTAGTTAGGGTTTTAGAAGACTAAAATTCTTATATCTTAACATGCACCACTTCAAAGGCTTTGGGACTTGGTAAAAAGTTTAAGAAGGATAATTGAAAGTTGTTGAAAATGGTTTTAAGGTGATTTAATCCATATAATGAGAGATATTAGCAATTTTTAGTTAGTAAGCATGTCTAATATAGTTTAACGCCTATTTAAGAGTATAAAGCTAAACATAATTCCTAGAGGATTGATGCTAAGTGTTTGAAACCTGAGAAGGAAATAGAAGTGTCAAATAAATATTTTGAAGGTAATAGAGGTAGTTAAAATTTTATATGTGAAAAGGCATATTTTTATGTGAAAGTAATCCCCAAAGTTTTCGTTAACTAGTGTTCATAATCAACACATAGGTGGGAGCTATTTGTTATGGAAAATGTTCACATTTTATAGTAACTAGACATGGCAATGTCGTGTAAGAATTTCAAATGGATAGATCCTAATGAGTTCACATTTTATTCTAAATTGTGACTAATGTCCAATGCACAAAAATGATACAATGCCCAAAGTTGATCTTATGACAATGATAACATCTACAAGTCCTCAAAGTTCAAAATTCAAAATTAAAGGAATCAAGTCTTCACTTTGTTGAAATAAAATTTGAACAAATATTTTGTGGGTTATATTAGCTATAAATATTTGGAAAATTTTATCCATAAGAATAATGCAATTATATAAAAATACAAAATTAAAGGAATTATTTAATTTTATTTATTGAAATGAAATTAAATAAAATGTTTTGTGGAATATATTAGTCATTTTGTTAGATTTGAAATGCATACAAGGAAAATGAGCTATAACAAACCAATTATCCAACAGTAATACATATAAACAAAGAGTGTTTATAGAATTGATTTTAAAAGCAAGTTCCAAAAACCATGAACAATACTTTTTTAAAGATGGATATGCAACTAATTTCAAAATAAAAATAAGTATCAGAGTACTGGATAAGTCCAGTGCATGAGTGCATATTAATTACAAAATTCATTGATATGTCTGTATACACTAGAAAGTGATAAAAATGCAAAACATAACTATTAGCCAGTAACCATGTATATGGCATAACATAACTAATTCTTAAAATAGGTACTCTTTCCTATGAAATGGTAGAAGAAAGAAAAAATTGCTAGAAATATCTAGATTAAAAGTTCAAAGAAAAAATATTAAGAATATATCACATACATTAGTTGCTGTTTATTACATCAGATCCTAGAATAATGTCTTCTTTATTGAGAGTGAATTTTTATTGCATTGAAAATCCTAGCAATAGGTAAATTACACTTGCTTTCTCTTTCATGTAGTTGTCATACGAGATTTAAGTCAATGCAGGAAGCATCATCTTTAGTGGTAGCCCTGTCATAATGCATTGTATGGTAGCATTTTTCACTATTTTTAAATTACAACTAAGGTGATGGGTATATGCACATGAACTTTGTTGATTATACAGAGGACAATTAAAAGTTGTAACATCCATAGGTTGCATGGATTGATCTATAAATCTACAATTATTGTAGGTAGCCTGAAATGGATTTGAATATATGTTTTTCTATTTCAATGTTCATGCAACATGCACATGTTATTATTGGTAGCATTAATAGAATCAAAGATCGACAATAACATATATAAATATTAGAAAATAGATTCCATGTATTTTTTATTGATAATTATGATGTTGACTAAAAATTAGGATCGTGTTACAATGCCTAAAGCATATGTTACTTAATATAGAATAAAAATATGGAAATAAGAGATATGTCTAGTGCTAGAGAAACTAAGAGAACATTGGCTAAAAAATTAGATAAAGTAACAAAGGTGTTGTGCTTGCCTGGTAGAACACTTGAGCACTATATTGTAATAATAAACAAAGTATGGCTAAACAAATTATCAAAAAATGCAACTAAGATTTGAAAAATATTTTCAAAATCACATTAAAGTGATCATGTTAGTAATAAAATCATAGATTTTATCAGTGCTTGAAGAATGGATTGATATAAGTTTATCAGACCTTCTGTCAAACATCTAGTTATCTTACTTCATGTGCAAGCTTTATTTTAACATTCATATATATAATTTGCTACAATATGAAACATGTATAAAAACATTGAGACCAATATTGGATGAAAGAAACATAAAAAGGCATGTGACCTACATCTAATTTTTCATCTAAGAGTGAAGACAAGCCTTCGACAAACTTTGTAGCCTTCAATAGTGTGAATTTTTTTTATTAACTAGTTCTAAGAGCTCTCTTTGGGCCTTGTCATCTGACCAGTTTTTTAAACAAGTACATCATAATTTTTTTGGCATGTGTTTTTTGTTCAATTTCTAGAAAGAGACACTCAAAAATTCCAAATAGGTAAAGTTGTTATGTTTATAGAGTAATATATTTTCATGATTTGAAAATGTACACCAAATTTAAAGTGAAGTATTTGTGTAAGTATAAGTTTACATTTGTTGTGTCATCTTCAGTATTGCCATCCTTTATTTCTAGAGTGAGTTACATAATAGTTTTATGGAACATGTAACAATTGCAATAATATTATCAACTGCATAGGCTTCGGTGCTCACTAGGAGTTGGTTAATTATTGAATCAAGAATGAACCTGTACCCTATGTAGATAGGAGGTATGCTTTCCACTATGTTGAATTCATTTTCTAACAATATTGCATCATAATATCCATGATAATAAACTATTTTAGGAGCAAGCGCAATATGAGAAATGTGAATTAATTTTCCTAGCTTGATTTTTTTTTCATACATCTAGATGAAGTTGTTGGGTGCATTTAATGTAATAGTCATTTCACTGTTAATGTCTATTACATTTGCCTATAATAATTGCTTATTTCATTCTCTTTGAAACATTATCTTATATGTGACAAACATATCTCCTTCAAATAAGTCTCCTATCTTAAGACTATTAAAATCATCGATGGAGACCAAAGCATGATATATTTATATTTTGATGCAACAAAACAAGTGAAATGTAAATGCATACAATTATCAAATGACACAAAATTTAAAAAAAAACTATAACTTTGTCAAATCTTAAATTTTTCCTATCTCTTTTTCTATTTTATTATTGTTGAGACTTTCCATTGTCCTCTTCATGTTAACTGCAATAGTAAGAGGAAGCAAGTAGAAAAGTTAGAACAATGAGATGTCCAAGTACATGAGTTAATTTTATTTACAAGCAAAACACATACACACAATGTTTAAAATTACATTTATACATTAATCCTTTGTTTTCTTATTGGGTTGTTGCATATTCATATCACATAAGGATAAGTTCAAAATATTAAAATTGCTCTATTAGTAATCTAGTACAAAGACACATTCTTTCTATATTTGAACATTTTACCATATGTGATCGATAATGGGTCTTGACAATGCATTTTTATTTTCACGTAAAAAATGGATATTGTAGGCTTCTATGTACTGTTCAAGCATTTGTGAATTTTTATATTGATTTATAATATCAATATTGAAATCACCTACAATAAATGTGTATTGTACTCTACTTGTATTTTCTAATGTGTAATTGATAATAGAAAGGATATTTGAGATATTTGCACTTTGCACCCATACACATTGGAAATTATGATTGCATGCATATCGCTAATGATAATTTCAATATTACCTCAACATTACTTGCTTTGTATTGAATAGAATCAAAAATGAAGATTTTTTTTTATAAAAATCATGATTCCATGAACATGAAACATTGAAATAGAATAAAATTTTTGTAGTAAATAGTTAGATACAATATTTTCAATATATTTCTCTTACAGACACAATATGTCAAATTGCATCATGTCATAATAATTGAGGATGTCTTGCATGTGCACTAGTAAGCTTCTTGTGTTTAATGATGACATAAATGTGTGGTAATTTCTATTCAACCTATTCATTTTTTTTCCAATTGCCATTTTACATGTTCCCATAGTCGGGACATTTTTGTTGTTATGTTTTCTTTGACCATGAAATTTACCATTGTCAATAGAGCCAATAAATACAATGACTCAATTGATTTTACATGGTACAATGTTGTATATGCTAAGCCATGTTGTTTGAATCTGATAGCATCAAATGCTAGGCCATCAAGTGTGAGACCTTGAGATCTATGTATTTTGTGTGCACATGCTAATTGTATTGGAGATTGTTTTTGAATTGTCCATGTGCAATTGTTATATGAATTTTGTATAAGTTTTAGAAGGAATAAGATTGGAGTCTAATCCTTTTGATAAGAGCCATGATATAGGTGAGCCAACTTTGTTCATTGCCAACATCCAATATAAGGAAAATTGAATTTAATCCACACTATGTCTATATAATTATTGATAGTATATGATTTGAATGTTCCATCTGACCTATTAATAGTCCATATTCAATGTCATAATTGGCATCATATTTTTGTCCAACATACTAGGTTTCAATACAATAATGCGAAAAAAAAACATTGTCAATCGATGACATGGTTATTTACCTTCATATATAGTTTATTGTTCATCAATTACATGAATAGTGATATTATTTCCTAGTACACTAGATAAAATTCAAGTATTATGTTTATTAACATCATCATTCCTGTAAAAAATAGTGAAATGTTGGGATGTCATGTGAAACTTGCAAATAATTTTGATTCATATAATCTATGTTATCATATGTTTATGATGTTATTTAAATATGGTTAATAACCACTATAAATTTGTTGTCACTTTGATGCATTATTATTTTTAATTCATAATTTTTTTCATGTGTTTTTTAGAAGTCATAGGGGATAATTTCATCATTTAGTTTTGGATATTCGAATATCAAAGAATCATTTATAGGTTGTACTTGATAAAAGTCTCCACAAAAAACATATCTAGATTTTCAAAATAAATTATAGGAATATTCATTATATATTGTATCCTTTTGTCTACTGAATACAAGAACCATGAGCCTATCAAAAATATTTCATCTATAAAAATAAGATGTAGTTGGCTATAGTGTTTTGATAATGTGTCTAGTTTCTTAGAGGTAAGTGGAATGAGTTCTGATTTGTTAAAAGGTAGATGGAAAGTATAATGAAATATTATTCCTCCAACATTTTAGGACGCCTTTATAGTGTATGCAAATATTAATCCCTTTGGCTTAAGCAGGTCACTGTCAATGAAATTATTATATAATTAGTGTAGCATTTCATATATCAATTTTGTAGTGAATGTTTTTCCTGTTTCAACACCTCTAGTTAAAAATAAGTAATTTTGTTTTGATAGATATTTTCATGTTTTGATTACTACATATTTTATAATTGCCTTTTTTTTTTCATTCAAGGATCTTCTTTTATAATAATCACAGTTATCATATACAATGGCCACTTGCCTATTTCAAAATATTTTGGATTGTATTTTTTATCCAAGTTTTTGAATAAATGTATATCACATTTCAAATCAAAGTTTTCATTTGAAATAATACTATTTTCATGTTTTGTATTGAGCATGTCAACATTTACATCATCAAATTTAGTATTTTCAATAATCCCTTCTATGTCACCCCCAAACAAAGTTTAAACCATGAGTAAATTTGGTTTCAATTTTTTATTTGTATTTTTCATGTAATTCATATGGATCACTCCACATATCGAAACCATGTTTTAAATTGTTCTCATTTTTTATAAAAGGGATATATAATAATAATTTTTCCATACAATGATTTTCAAGGTCAAGATGCTTATGTTACTTGATATAATGAATAACATGTGGCCTATTTTGTAGTCATTATTTTCCCTTTTTTTGGTATTCAAAGTCAAATTCAACAAGGCAAGTGCTCGCTAATACTTCTTGTCATCGAACATAGTAATATATTAAAGATTTGCATATTGCATCTTCAAATTCATCAACTTCATGTATCAAAAATGTTGGAGGTTTTTTAAAAAATGTGCATTTGTCTAATGGACTTGTATTTATGAATGCGCATTTCCTAGAACAACTATTCAATGACAATGGAAAATCTATGTGAATAGCTTGTTGAGAAGAATTTATTTTTATTAAATAATGTGTTTCTAAGATTGTGTATCATTTGAATGGTGTCTATATTTATCACTTGATGCTATTTATGTATTTTTTGAAATGATTTCATCAATGACACATCTAGTTTTGTTATATAAGATTTTCAATAAGATGTCACAGCAAAAACATTAAGCAAAAATTGGTTATCTGTATTTTCTTTCCACAAATGTGGCATTTTTTTATAAAAGCTATTTTTCCATGCATGTGATGGATTCTGTTGCAAGAAAATTATTGGTTGTTCAAGTGTAATCTGTATAGCTTGTTTATATTCACTTTCAATAATTTATAATTTTACTAAAAACATATTAAATTTTATAGCATGATTGTAACATCTATTCTCCAAAATATTGTAGATATGTATTGAGTTTTTAATCACTAAGTCATATTTTTCAAAGCATGTTTCAAGGATAATTATTTTACACATAGGAGGAATAGGGAAGTTGTATTGCTAGTGTGCCTTTTTTTGCAACTTGTAGTATGGTGATGTTGATGTAATATGGATATGCTTAAATCAAGTATATTTGTGTCACAAGTTATATCATTATCAAAAAAATTGTAATCTCAAAATTTTACCTTTTCGTAAATTGGTACATATTTGATCCATAGTATAAAATGTATACGTTGACTTCCTCACTTTTGGAATTATGAAACCTGAAAATGATCTTGAAGTGTGCAAAGAAAGATTGATCTTTATATATCATTTTTAGCATTGCCTTATTCTTTGTGTATAGTACCATGTACATGTGATAAGATCTTTTACAATCAAGTAACCATGGTTAATCATATCAAATTCGTTATATTTTTTATTTGTTGTTATTTTTCATGTCTACTATACAATTTAGATAATGCATTTGTAAGTGATTGCCATAGATGTTCAATGCTAGAGAATGTACCAAAAAACATCAATGGCCCTAATTGGTGTATCATCGCAAATGCATTTTTTTTATAACTACTATAAATAATTTGGTGATATCTGTATTTTTAAGAAATCAATATACCCAATATTGTATTTTAATAGTTTTTATAAGTTTGGTTTGTAATTAACATATTTTGATACAATATTTATTACATTAAGTTTACATTTTCTAATTTTCACCCACATTGTTGTAGCCTCCTATTCAATGATAATTTTCATTATCTTGAAAAATATATTTGTAATAAGAAATGCAAATACACGGTCTTTATGCTACAATTCCCATTGAGCAATTTTTGTGTATGAAAATATAATTGTAATGATTTCATCCCATGGGTCACCATAAAAAAGCGTTGGTAAGTTCATTTCCTCAACATACTTGTCTTTAAAAATTCCAAGTGGTTGTTGGTATTCGGTTGGTGCAACTTGGATCATTTTATCTTACAAGTTATGAATACATCTTGATTTTATGAATCCATGTACCATAGTCCAAGTGGTGATGCATTATTAATATTCATCACTTATTTAAATTTATTATGAAGTGAAAATAATGTCTAGATTAACATTATCATTAGTAAGTAATTATTATTTCCAATCCCTTGTAATTTTGACATTTTCAAATCGATATAATTTTATTTTGCATAATTAATTTAGAGCATGCATGATAATATTTGGACTAACCCTGCATTTTTGGTATGCATTATTATATTTAAATTTTCTTCTTATCTCAATGATTATTTTATATGATTCATGAGCCAAGCATGATAATGCTTTTTACACTCTATCAATGTTAGATGGCACATTGATAATTGCACCAGTTAATCTAATTTGAGGTTTTTTATATCTTGTTTCTATAATTTATGAAAAAGTAATCCACAATGAGAAAAGGCAATCTTATAGATCTATTATAATTTTGATGCAAAGGCATCAGGGAGAATTCCTCAATCTCATATCTCTCTAGTTCTCTATCCAACTTTATCACTTGCATTATATGGTTTGCTACTCAACCTTCCATGTCTAGTGCACTCTATTACTTAGTTATTTTCTTAAATTATTTGAGGTGGTTTTGATATTATGAAATATTTAAATTTAAAATCAAATTATGGCTCTACCTCATTATCATTCTCCTTACTCACAAACTATTCCTCAATTCCTTACTAACTTCTTCTTAGGCTTACACTAGCTTTGACTAGTTACCTCAATTTAAGCCTTCAAGTGGAAATTATTGTCATAGGTCTCAACATTAATTTATTTTGTCTTATATGGGCTTAAAAAATCATATTCCATCTAATTTGATGTTCTTTGACCCCTGTAACTCACCTTCTTTTCCAATTTTACAAACAACATTACTTAGTCCTTACAAGGCTTGTAGCCCTTTCCTAGAGGTGTTTCCTTGGTTCACTCAATATAAGAACATTTCCAAAGATATTATTAAATTAGTGTGATTAATTTACACCCATTGAGGTGTGGATATATTTTCACCTTCAAAATCCTTTCCTTTCTATCACTTCTTTTATATCACACCCTTCTTTAAGGCATAATTAGGCCTTTTCCAAACCCTTTATTGTAAATACCATACTTATCCATACATTTTAAAGTAAAAAACTATTTAATAAATTATATTAACTTAAATTATGAAAAATTCTAAAATTTTATCCAATTCTGATGGTTAGATTCCTTTTTTATAAGCATAACCCTAATTCTAGGGTTTTCCTAAGTCTACACAAGCCAAGGGCCTTCAAAATTAGATATATCTTATTATATTGGGTTTAAAAACCAAAAAATAGTGGCATAAGGTCTTTTTTGATTATTAACAACTATACACATACTTTATTTAACTTAACCATCTAATACACATGTGAATACCAAAGAAACACAGTACCTGTGTACATAAAATGACCGTGCAAAATAGGGTAGTCATCAATATTGGTATCTACTAAGTAATTTATCACTTATAAATGTTTTAAGACATTAAAATTTTTTTATAAGATCCTTACACACATCCCAAAATTTTTATCTCCCTTACTCCACACTCATACCTTTCCAAGACATGAATTGACAAGATTTTGAATGTCATATCACTTACCCAAACCTGTAGGTTGTTGTTTGTTTCCCTATGTTCCTAATTAAGGTTTAAATATTGGAATAATTTAGAAAATTATCTATCCTCAAATACACACCTCTTTTTAAATCCATATCCTTCTTGAGAACTTTTATACTCAATCCAAATGTGAGTTCCATGACCCTATTTGACATAAGTTGACAATATATGGAAATACAAGGTATTTAAGCATTTTATACTTACTTGAGGTTTGTTTTGAATTTGATACATGGTTATTGGGACACTTCATATTTTACACTTTGTCCTTCATCATAAACTCTTTACTATGCATTTGAACAACCTCTAACTTGTTTCTTGACCCAATCATGTCAGCAAGGTAATCTTACAGTCCTTAGATACAAACCCTATGTTTGAGATACACATAGATGTATAAATTAATTAATATCAGAAATGAAATAATAATATATGATCTATCTTGGAACAATCACTACCCATTGAACCATTTCATTATCAAAATGCTTCTTGACTTTCCAAAGATTAAACACAAAATTACAATTAAGTTTTCAATCTCTGTATTTGATTCTACATAATTGTCAAGGCTTTTATGTTTTCACCATCAACTTGAATTCACCATGATAATTTTTTTTTTCAATCATGGAAATATATCCTTTGAATATATATCATTCTCTCCCACAAGCAATATACCACATTGATTGATGGAATAATCAATAATGCACATACTAGTCTGTCATAGAACAACATGGTACATGAGCATCCTGGACACTCTTGATACCAAGTTTATATGTGGAAAGGCCTTAACCATTATTAAGATAACTTGCATGGGATGAATCCATTCAACCATTACACAAATACTCACAACTCCTTGCCTCTTGACATTGTTTCAATATCTTTTCTTTGACTTTGTAAGCAGTCAGTCCTTAATCACCACTTTCCATTATGTACTCACCTGTAACTTTCACATATGATAACATATCTAAAGTATTAAGAAAATTTAAAGAGAAAATGAAACCAATAAAATAATATACACTTGGAGAAACCACAACAAAACACTTTCCTTTATTCAAAATGGTAATATCCAATTCAACACAGTCCTTTCATGGACTTGAGAACCTTCTTAAGGGGATTTAGTATTTTTTTATTTCTTGACCTTCCTCCTTCTTCTTGAGGATATAACCTATCCATTTATATGCAAACCTTATCAAAAAACCAAAAATGACTCTTTTTACCCATTTCAATGTAGACTCTAATTTGGTTACACCAACTTCTTGTTTATAACTAACTTTTTACACATCAACCCAGTGTATGGGTGAAAGTGACTATACAAGCCATGATTTCCACTTTAGGAATATGTCATATATAAATTATATCAATCCTTTTAAAGACTTAATAAGCCCAATAGACTCATCCATTCACTCCTATACAAGCATTTGGCCTTCTAGGCTTATTTTGAAGATTTAAAATTTTAAACTATTAGTTTTGGAGGGAAAACTCCAAAAACATATAGAAGTTATCTTAATGACTAAAAATGGAAATTAATGACTCTAATGGACATAATAAGGTCTCTAACACACTTTAACATTTTCTTTGACTAGTGTTTGGTCTCTAATGTGATAAAACTCAAAAATGGTGGTTGCATGGCTTGATGCTCCTACATCATATTCCCTAGGAGGGAGAAAAATTTGAACCTACATATTTCTTCTTTGATTTCCAATTTATCCTTTTATGGTCCTTCATTCATGCTTGTCTACTGGTTATCCTTGCTTGTTCCCTTATCTTTGCCAAATGCTTGCTCTTCTTCCTCTTGACCTTATCCATTCTTTGTTCCCATTCATCCTTCACTTCATGAGGTGTTCCCACTACTTTACTTGCTTATTTAATACATATTTCACATTTTCCCAATCAATTTTAACCTCTTCACACTCATCTAAAAATAACTTGTATATATTTGTCTTCCTTATGCTTGCTTCATGACGTTTTTGCTTCTCAATCTCATCTATGGCTTGCTTGTTTTGTGATTTATGCTCCTTGTTCATGCTATCATATCCTTCCTTAGGATATAATGGCCTCTCATGCATTTCAAACTTTTTCACTTGATTATCTACACTCTATTTTTTAGCCACTTCTTCAAACTTCTTCACTTTTGGATGCCTTTTCCCATCACCTTGCTCACTAGGTAAGAGTAATTTACTATTCCACTCATCCTCTTCATAGTGCATCATGATTTGACCAATTATTGGTCTCCCATATCCATGTTCATCAAGTGAAAAATTAAAATTATCTTGACCCATTATGCAACTCATCTTGTTTGCTTCATCATGCCTCATTTGCTTGTCAATTCTCTTTGTTGATCCTTTCCTAGTGTTCTTTGGAGTTTATCCTTGATCTTAACCTACTGTACCTAATTTATTTTTATATTATTTGATGGAATAAATAAGTCCTCCAACATTCTCAATTCCTCTCGCAACTTGAATGCATCAATCTCCTCATTTGATTCATCAAACTTTGGCTTGTTTTATTCTTCTTTATCTTGGCAAACTTGTTATTTGTTTAATTCTTAGACTCTTTCATTTGTAATATTAATATACACATCCTCTTGCTATACATCATGCTTGTCAAGCACTTTTTGAGGTGCTTCTCCCTTATCTTGCCTTGCTATACCTTCATCCATCAATGCAATGGTCTTTATGTACAAAAGATCTTCCTCATTAGAATCAAATGAAAACATATAATAATATTCAATATTATAAAACAAATATTAAAAATAATCATCTTAATTTATGCATTCCTTTCCTTGTACACATGGATGTACCTTTATTTCACTTTCTTGGTTTGCTTACACCAACTCGCTTATTTGCTTTGAAGGATTATAAACTTCTTCAACTTTCATACTTTCTTGGATCACACTTCTATCATGATTATTTTGTGCTCTTATCATGATTTTCACCACCCATTTACTACCTTGCATATTCTTGGTCTACCACTTGCCTTTCTTTGTATTACTCTCATGCTTCATACCTTGGTAATATATCATACTATCTTGATGTAATTTGCCATTTTCCTTTTGTTTCCACATTTTTGCTTGTTTCTCACTCATGATTTTTTCTTTATTTAACCTATTTCTTTAGGTTCATATCTTTATTATCCATACCTATTTGTTTCAGTCACTTAGGCCATACATATCCATGCCCATGTGCTCTCCTTGAGGGCTATAATTTATCATTATTTTCCTCAATTTGCATATTAGATTTGCCTTCTTCATGTATGCAATCAAATTCAACATTAAAACACTCATTTAACTCAAATGGTAACTACTGTAAACTTATTTATTCTTTGATGTCTTCATGTGTGACCTTTATGTCCTCTTTTCACACTTCTCTTATTTCAAGTGTTAGGCTTGGAAATGTGTCATAGAATTGCTCTTCCTCTTCAATTTCAGTGTGTAGTATACTTTCAATCTCGTTCACTTTGGCTTCTTCAAGAGGTTATTTATCTTCATGATTATCTTTCCACTTGATGGGTATCATTCTTGGCTCATCTTTCATCATCTTTGAGACCTCATGCTTGGCCTTCATCACTTTCTTCTTCATACCTACAAACACAAACTCAAAAGCAACATTAGCATAGAAAACGAGAGACCATATAGTCTATTTGAATGCCTTTGAAATAAAAATTGTCTATCTTATCTTATATTTATTCTTTTTTGCTCTCCTTGGCACTTATTTTTCCTTCTCATTCTCCTTAATGAGAACTCTCTTCCAAATTTCTCTATCTTGTTGCTCACTTGAAAACATCTCTTTTCTCTTGCCTTTTTGGGCTGCCATCTCTATCTTCTTCTCTTTCCTTAAGACACCTTTATTGTGACTTATTCTCACTAGTGACTCTATTGGACACTTTACTCTCTTCTTCATATGCCAGCTTGTCCATTGATTTATTTTTCTCTCATGAGCTTCACCATGAGCTCAATCTTCTCAAATCTATGCCCTAACTCTTTTCTTATCTCTTTTAATTCTTTTTCATTATCCATCTTCCCCATTTATATTCACTTTTTTTTTCTTATTTATACCTTCTCCATAGAAATTCTATTAATCTTTCATCTTAGACCTATTTTGGGCCTTTCCTCTTCTTGAGTCCTCTCTCTAGGATCTCCTCTTAATGTTTTTGACTCTCTTATCTTCATCTTCTCTCTTGGAGCTTCAATGCTCTCTTTTCTCTCTCTTTTATAGCATTTCCTTGACTATATCTTGTCCTTATCAAAGAAATTATGGCTCTATCTCTCTTCACTCTATCAATATTCTTCTCCTCTTTGACGACCTCAATGGATTAGACCTACACTTTCTCTTCTCCCTCGACACCCTGCAAGTTATCTCTCCCATGCACATCTCAAGACACTATGCATTCTTATCAAATCCACAAATTATAATATATAAAAAACATAATTATACACAAGCATACCTTACTATACCTGATATCAAAAATATGCAGAGGCATCAGGGATAAGTCCTTAATCTCATCTCTCTAGTTCTCTATCCAACTTTATGACTTGCATTATATGGTTTGCTACTCAACCTTCCACTCTATCACTTAATTTAATTATTTGAGGTGGTTTTGATATTATTAAATATTTCACTTAAAAATCACATTATGGATCTACCTCATTATCATTCTCCTTACTCACAAGCTGTTTCTCATTTCCTTACTAGATTCTTCTTAGGCTTACACTAGCTTTGACTAGGTAGCTCAATTTTAGCCTTCAATTGGAAATGATTTTCATAGGTATTAATAGTAATTTATTTTATATTATATGGATGTATAAAATCATATTCCATCTACTCTGATGTTCTCTAACCCCTGTAACTCACCTTCCTTTCCAATTTTATAAACAACCTTACTTAGTCTTTACAAGGCTTGTAACCCTTTCCTAGAGTTGTTTCCTTGGTTTGATCAATATAGGCACATTTACCAAGATATTATTAAATTAATGTGCTTAATTTAGAACCTTATGGTGTGGCTAAATTTTCACCTTTAAAATCTTTTCCTTTTTATCACTTCTTTTATATCACACCCTTCTTTTAGGCCTAATTAGGCCTTTTCCAAACCCTTTATTATAAATACCATACTTATCTATACATTTTCAAGTCAAAAAATATTTCATCAATTAGATTAAATTAAATTAGGAAATATTCCAAAATTTTATCCAATTCTGACAATTGGATTCCTTTTTACAAGCATAACCCTAATTCTAGGGTTTTCCTAGGTCTACACAGGCTGAGGGCCTTCAAAATTAGATATCTCTCATTATATTGGGTTTAAAAACCCCAAAATAGTGTCATAAGTTTTTTTTTAATTATTACCAACTATCCACACACTTTCTTGAACTTAACCATGCAATACACATGTGAATACCAAAGAAACACAATACATGTGTACACAAAATGACTATGCAAAATAGGGCAGTCATCAATATTGCCATCTACTAAGTAAATGATCACTTATAAATGGTTTAAGAACTTTAAAAAGTTATATAAGCACTTTACACACCTCCCAGACTTTTGATATCCCTTACTCCACACTCATATCTTTCCAAGACTTGAATTGACATGATTTTGAATGTCATATCACTTACCCAAACCTGTAGGTTGTTTGTTGCCTTGTGTTCCTAATCAGGGTTTCAATATTAGGATGATTTAGAATGTTCTCTATCCTCAATTATACACTTCTCTTTCAATCCCTAAGCTTCTTTATAACCTTTATACTCAATCCAAATGTGAGTTCCATGACCCTATTTGACATAAGCTGACAATATATGGAAATATAGGGTACTTAAGCATTTGATACTTGATGTTTGTTTTGCACTTGATACAAGGTTATTAGGCAAATTAATATTATCCACTCTATCCTTCCTCTATCATAAACTCTTTACTATGCATTTAAATAACCTCTAACTCATTTCTTGACCCAATCATGTCAACAAGGTAATCTTACAGTCCTTAGATACAAACCCTAGGTCTGAGATACACACAGATGTATAAATGCTAATAAATTGGGATCTAAACCCTAATTATGTCTCAGATTCATTAAAAAATATTAAATAATAACAACAACAACAACAACAACAACAACAACAACACTTTTCTAAAATAGAAAAACAAAACAACACATTAGAAAAAAATTAGACCAATAGGTGTTTCTATATTAGCATCTAGAACCTAACATAAAATAGACATGAGGTACTAAGTCAATGAATTGAATTGACTTAGTAAAAAATTATATTTCATTAGGATTCAATTCTATTTCAAGACCAATGAATTAACATGAGGTAAAAAATTTATATAACATTAGGATCCAATGCTACTAAGTCAATGAATTTAGTTGGTGACTCTGGTTCTGTAGGCTGGGTTGAAGATGATGCCACCTCTCCAGGTCTCTTTCACTAATTCTAATTTTTTAAATAATCTAAGCATTATCTTATTAAATCATATGCTTAGATTAATTTATTTACATATTTATATGGAACATTTATTAGTGAATTACTTGAGGATCAGATTGCCATTTATAGCCATTTTGAACTTGTTGAGCTAATTTACACACAGATGTATAAATGTCCAAAAAAAGAGTATATCAAAGGTCCCTAATTCTAAGATTACTTTGTTGACTTATTAGTGGAAAATTAGAGTACTAAGTTATTTTTGACCTAAGGTAATTCTTGTTGACCTATTAGTATATCTTAAGTTAGGTCAATCTTTGTTTCTCAAGAGTTATCTTTGATTTAATAAGACAATTCTTAGATTATTTAAAAAAATAGAATTAGTGAAAGAGACCTAGAGAGGTGGCATCATCTTCAGCCTAGCTTACATAACTGGAGTCACCAATTGAATTCATTGACTTAGTAGCATTGGATCCTAATGAAATATAATTTTTTTACCTCATGTGAATTCATTGGTCTTGAAATATAATTGGATCCTAATGAAATAATTTTTTTACTAAGTCAATTTAATTCATTAACTTAGTACCTCATGCCTATTTTATATTAGGTTCTAGATGCTAATGAAAGAACAATTATCGGTCTAATTTTTTTTCTGATGTGTTTTTTTGTTTTTCTATTTCAAAAAAGTGTTATTATTATTATTATTATTATTATTATTATTATTATTATTATTATTATTATTATTATTATTATTATTATTATGTCATAGTTTTTTATCAGACCTTGAAATCAATTTGAGACATAATTGGGTTCAGATCCCAATTTATTAATAATATAACTTAGTAACCCTTCAATCTACAAGCTCCATATCTTATATATTAGTGTGTTTAATTTTAGTGATTGTGCCAAGATAGATCATATAGTAATATTTCATTACTAAAAGATTAAGGCATTTATACATCTGTGTGTATCTCAAACCCAGTGTTTGTATCTAAGGACTGTAAGATTACCTTGTTGACATGATTGGGTAAAGAAATGAGTTAGAGGTTATTCAAATGCATAGTAAAGAGTTTATGATGGAGGATGGATAGAGTGGATAAGATGAAGTTGCCTAATAACCTTGTATCAAATGCAAAACAAACCTCAAGTAAGTATAAAATTCTTAAGTACCTTGTATTTCCATATACTATTAGCTTATGTCAAATAGGGTCATGGAAATCACATTTGGATTGAGTATAAAGGTTCTCAATCTAGAAACCATACTCAATCCACTGTAAATTTGGGAAGTCAAGGAGTATGTTAAAGTTCCAGTCACACAGGATAAAAATAGGTCAATAAGGTAATCTTAAGTTAGCTCAACAAATTAGAATTAGTGACTCAATATACATACTCCTAAACTAAGTATGGTCCTTGAGTTACTAAGATTACAAGAAAACTCAATATGGTCCTTGAGTTGACTTTCATGTTATTAGTGACTCAATATATATATCTCAACAAGGTTATTTATTTTTAAATTACTAATTGACTTTAGGCATTCCACCACCTAGAAGAGATTCCAATAATGTAGGATGGAATATTCTACTAGGGATCACCTAACCTTATCCTTATGGGTGAACACCTTCCAATTCTATCAGATGGAGGATCATAGGTATCTAAAAATAGACCCAATAGAGGAACTTTGATTAGTGAAGATATGATCATACTGTATAATGAATGATATTTAGTGAAATAAATTTGATTAGCGAAGATTATACTATATAATGAACAACATTTATAATATATAAATGAGAATTCCATGGGAAATATTACTATTCTAGTTTATTTGGATCCTAAGAGGGTTGACACATTATTATATATACACAAGAATATTGCACAATGAAATGTTACATTGGGACAATCATGATTACAATATATGGGATAAAATTTTGATAATATTCATATGAATATCTCATTTACTTTTCAATGAGGTTTACCTTTCATATTATAATCCAAAACTATGCACGAGTTACCTTTAGATGTGATATTACAAACTAATATGCAAGCAATATTATTATAGAATATTTTAGATGTGATATTACATAGAGTTGTGGAATTATGGTGGGATTTAGGAGTTTTTTTCATCCCAAAATTTTATTAAATCTTGAGAATATCTTACTTTATAATCATTCAAATCTACAAGGCATTTATATATTTGAGAATTTTTATAAGATGTTAAGAGTGTTTAGGTAAGGAAGTCTATGACAAGTTGTGGTAATGATGGCATAATATTTGGCACATATTTTCTTTTAGGACTTATGGTGTTTTAACTAAAAATTATTTTCTTTTAGGATTTATTTAGAAATTATTTACACACTTTCCTGATCTAGTTGCCTTTTATGGGTCTTATCTCATAAAATGAGTTTATTTGATGAATTTTTGATATGTATTTTCATGTTTCTCATGATGGATCATAGCTTTGAAATTTGAATAATATCTAATACATAAGTTTAAGTGGTTTTTAAAATATTTTATCAATCTGCACAAAGTTTGAATCTTTGGAGTTTAAATACATTCAAAATTGAAAATTAATCTTATGTATTACATATCATTCAATTTTCAAAGTTGTGATGTCAAATTAATACTGAAGCTTAAGTGGTTTTGAAAGTGTTTAAGATCCAAAGATTCAAACTTTATGTGTGTTTTGTATGATGCATCACAACTTTGAAAATTGAATGATTTGTAATACATATGATTAATTTTCAATTTTGAATGTGTTTGAACTCCAAAGATTCGAACTTTGTGTATGTTTCTCATGATGGATCATAGCTTTGAAATATGAATGATATGTTACTAAGGTAGATTTTTTATGCCCCCTCTATCTCTTAAGCACTGGTACATGGCATGAACTTAGAATGAGGAAAAATTAGTATTTGGCAATATATTTTATGGTATATGGGGTTGACTAAAATCTATAATTTTTAAAATGCACTAAATGGTCCCAAGTATGGCTAAGATAAGGGCACATCATGTTAATTAGGTTTAAATTTTCTAACTTCCTATGTAAAGGTCCATTTATTTACACAATATCTTCAATAGTGTACTACTTAGTGGAGTCTAATGTTTAGTGTGAACTAACTCTAGTTATCATTATGATCAGAGAAGCTAGCCACTCATCCCATAGAAATCCCAATATCATGTGACCAATTTATATACCCCACCATGGAGTGGGATTGGTATGATATTGAGAGATGAAACCCCAGGTCAATGTACCCCTAAATAACTTGTGAGGAGATGATGAAGAGTAAATCTTTGACATACCTTAGAAATTAATTATGATAAGTTATTTATACCCTAATAATTAAATACAACATAATATAGTTTAGTAATTAAGTCACTAATTCTAATTTGTCAGAAAGAAATGTCAACTATTTACTAATTATTAGATACAAACCTTGGGTTTGAGATACACATAGATGTATAAATGCCTTAATCTTTTATCAATTAATTCTTACCATATGATCTATCTTGGCACAATCACTACCCATTGAACCATTTCATTATCCAAATGCTTCTTAACTTTCCAAATATTAAACACATAATTACAATCAAGTTTTCAACCTCTGTATGTGATTCTACATAATTGTTAAGCCTTGTAAGTTTTCACCATAAAATTGAATTCACCATGATAATTATTTTGTTTAAATCATGGACATCTATACTTTGACTATATATCATTCTCTCCCACAAGCAAGATACCACATTTATTTACAGAATAATCAATAGTGCACATACTAGTCTATCATAGAATAATAGGGTACATGAGCACCCTAGACACTCTTGATACTGAGTTTGTAAGTGGAAAGGAATTAACCATTATTAAGATAACTTGCATGGGCTCAATACATTCAACCATTACACCAATACTCACAACTTCTTACCTCTTGACTTTGTTTTAGTATCTTTTCTTTGACTGTGTTAAGCAGTCAGTCCTTAATCACCTCTTTCCATTATGTATTCACCTACAAATTTCACACATTATAACATATCTAAAGTCTTAATAAAATTCAAAGACAAAATGAAACCAATACAATCATATACACTTGGGGAAACCACAACAAAACACTTTCCTTTATTCAAAACAATAAAATATATTTGAACACAGTCCTTTCATGGACTTGAGTTCCTTCTTAAGGGGATTTATACATTCTTTTTTTCTTTCTTGACCTTCCTCCTTATTATTGAGGATATCCCCTCTCCATTTCTATACCAACCTTATCAAAAAAATAGAAATTACTCCTTTTACCCATTTCAACGTAGACCCTAAGTTGGTTACACCAACTTCTTATTCATAACTAACTTTTTACACATCAACCCAACATATGGGTGAAAGTGACTATAAAATACATGATTTACACTTTAGGGATATGACATATATAAATTATATTTATCATTTTCAAGACATCCTAAGCCCACTAGACTCATCCATTCACTCCTATACAAGTATTTGGCCTTCTAGGCTTATTTTGAAGATTTGAATTTTCAAACTATTAGTTTTGGAGGTAAAAATATAATAACCTATATAAGTCATCCTAATGACTCCAAATTGACATTATTTAATCTAATGGACCTAATAAGGTCTCTAACACACTTTGATATTTGCTTTGACCAATGTTTGGTCTCTAACTTGACACAACTAAAAAATGGTGTTTGCATGGCTTGATGCTCCTACATCACATTTAAACATATGTCAAGGGTGTATTTAACCAAAAATAGTGAGGCATTGTAAATTTGGGAGAAATTCTATTTATTAATACACTATTACATTTGATGCATATTTTTTTGGTATAAATTTCTTCCATTTGCATCAAATTTGCATATGTTTATCTTTTTATTTGCTTAAAATTTATCATGTTATATTTTAAATGTAGTTGATTAAGAATCAAGCATACATGCTTTGGTGTATTGTCAATGTCTTTTATGAATTTTCTTGTTTCATTGCTTTCCTAGCTATGCACAAGGACATTTGAACACATATGTAAAGATGCTATTGGAGTCTTACTCAATGGGACACATTATTTTGTCATCCTTGTTCATTTTATACATTTTTTATGCACAATTTTTCCTTGATCCTCTATGGAAGATGCTTTAGAGAATGAAAATATTTTTAAAATTCACAATAGGTGATGTTATCTCATTTGTATTGTAATTGTCCTCCTCATGTAGTTTATACATTTTTGATTTGCAATTTTACCTAGAATTCGTGCAAGATGATTTACAAAATGAAAAGATTTTTTAAATGCATTAACTGATGTAATCTCATATGTATTTTAATTTTAATGCTAATGTTGGGTAAGTATCTCTATATTAATGGTTCATAGTGAACATGATTCATGTTTGTTCAAATAAGACTATGTTATCATTTTTTAATGGTTATAGAGAATTTGAGTACATCTTTGCTATATGCATTGAATGAGATGACCAAAGATGGATTTTTAAATCTAGAAATATGAAAATCTACTCAAAGAAGAAGTCACCTCCTCAATGCTAATTTGATTGAATGGTTTTTCCAAGTTTACAATATAGCCTTCCCATCTTGAGATTTTGTTTACATTTTGTACGAAGCTAGAATGTAACTTTGTTTTGATGTAAGATAGTATTTTTTTATCTTGATATAATACTACATTAAGAAATGACTGGACTATTTATGACAAAGGCATTGTATATCAAATTCAATATTTGCCATTTGACAAATTGAATTGAATAAGCTTTTACCACAATGAGAATCAATTTTAGTAAGTCTATATAAGCCATTGCTTTGCATTTATTGTGAAATCATTGTCAAGGGTGATCCAAGATGAATGAACATATCAGATTTTGAATATGCACAAATGGAATCATATATTGGCTATTTTTATTGTAATATAAGGTCTCAAAATGCCTACAAAGAGGATTCATGTCATAGAATACGACAAAATATGGAATCGTTTGACATTATTCATTAAAGTGGAGATAATAATTTTTCCTTGTGAATGATCAAATGCACATTTGTATATTTAGCCATCTAGCTAGCCAATGTATATAAAAGATGACTCCCCATAAACTAGTTTCATTTTTAGAAGAGCTATGTAACACAAATATTCACATTCTATGAAAATACATTTGTCTATCATAAATTCCATGCAAGATGAATAGTTCATGAGGATCTAATTATAGTTCATATGATTTAATTGCAGTTGTATCACCAAAACACAAACAATTTAATAAATAGTTAATGATAGCATTTCTTATTTCTAAGGGTGTATATTGGAAATTTAATATTACATGAAATGTGTCAAAGAGGTAATCACCAATACTATACCTACCTTAGAAAATATGATGTTCATTGAGAGCATCATCAATGTTATTATATTATTTCCTTGTTCATTGTTTAGAGTCTTTAGTGATTATTGAGATTTCTAGTCTTTATTCATAGTGTCTGTCACGATTAATAAAAGTAAAATCTATTGATTTTAGGGTGGGTGTATATTGGAAATTTAATATTACATGAAATGTGTCAAAGAGGTAATCAAAAATATTATACCTAAACAATTTGCCTTAGAAAATATGATGTTCATTGAGAGCATCATCAATGTTATTATATTATTTCCTTGTTCATTATTTAGAGTCTTCTAGTGATTATCGAGATTTCTAGTCTTTATTCATAGTGTCTATCATGATTACTAAAAGTAAAATCTATTGATTTTAGGGTGGGAAAAATATAACTATATGGTAAAATATGCACCTTAACTTTGCTGATTGGTGACCCTATTTTTTTAGTTCAACATACTATTCTAATTTCCTATATATAGGTAAAAAGAACATTAACTAAATAACTAGTAAAAGCAAATGATGTATATTTTAGAAAAAAAAAGGAAGACTAATTGAATAAATAATAAAATCAAAGGAATTTGATTTTTTTTTGAACAACTAAATGCCTCTAGACTATGAACATGGAAAAAAAAAGATCCTTTGACAAAGCCACTATCTATGTACCCTAATAACTATCCAATGAGGACTATGATTAAAAGTTAAATTAAATTCTTACCCACTTATTATGATGAAATAATTTAGATAGATTTAAAATTTATAGTAATGAGTAGGTGAATCAATAAGACATAAATGTTAGATACAATTACAATTAATTAAATTCATTAAATGAGATAGTTAACGAAAATAACATGCAGATGAAACTAAGTTTTGATTTGATAAAAGGGTAGAAGGTCTGTTGAGCAAAATATTATGGAAAGTGATTTTAAATACATGAAATAGGTAGGCTCTTGACATGTCACTGAGCAATAAATGCAACATTTAAGTATCCACTTTAATAAAACTTTTTTGGAAATGACAATCTGACAGTTTTCTCATTTTATTTCTTTGTAACCTTAAAACTATATTAAGGTAATGGAATATTTATAGATTAAACTCCAAAGAATATGCTAATATTTATGTATCAAACTATAGAAAAAACTCTACAATATCGATGTAATGTGTATTTCAAATTATTTAATTGTCTAATGAAAAACCAACCAATTCAAAATTGATTCCTATACATAGATATATTAAAAATAAAAAGAGATGGCATTACATATGAGTCAAAGCTATTCATCTAATAAAAGGAAAAATGCAACCAGTCTCATACAATTTACAAGTTATGTTCTTATAATGATATCAAAACCATGCATATGGGCACAATGTAGACTCTAAATTTACATGGGTTGGATAAATCATGTCTATAGTTTGTACCACAAAGGAAAATACCAACACATTCACTATAGAGGAATTGATATGTCTTATGTAATATACCCTATGCCATGCACAAAAAAAAGCATTTCTATTTAAAAAAATGAAATGCTTACCTTGAAAAGGAAAAAAAACTAAATTATACCCACAATCCAAAAACATAACATAAGAAAAATATGATCTATTAATTCAATGCATGCAAGCAAAATATCATAGATGTCATTGCAAAAAAAATTCCTATTCTTGTTTGAAAAATTATAATCTATGGCAACTGACCGAATGCCAAATATTTTTTGAGTACTTATTCACATGTTACAATGACATCAATGCTAATTAGGGAAACTTGCCTATAGTAAATAGGATACAAAATTTTGTAATTTTGACATGTTGTTAGTTTTGATATTCTTGTGTAAGTCTCGAAACCCAATTTCTTCATTTTTTGAATCATAAAACCATAATGAATTTTTTAAATAGAATTGTTTCAGACTACTTAATCACTTCAGATCATTAAATAATTAAATGGTCTTAGAGTGAAAAATAATTTAAAATTATAAGACCATTAGCCAAAAAAAATATTTCATTGGTCACCTGTAAATTTACCTTATCTCAGCACTAAAAAGCCACACTATTTAAGAAAATGAAAACTATTAAATATTTTTTAAATGAATGAGATTATAAAATTGTGATACCTCCTACACAAATAAGTTGATAACACATGCACCAATACTAATCCTAGACACAAAGGCATACAATGAATTTGAATATTAGCATTAATCCACAAAACACAAAAAATTTACAAGGTTCACAACTTTCCATGTAACAAATACTCTCAAATTTAAAAAAAAAAATTAGTCCCACATCAATCAAGGATAATTTTCATTTTCCACATTCATGATATGTAGTAATACAAAAACTCTAATCTATTTTACACTAAAAAAAAATTGCATACTTTAAATGAAAGTTTATGTGAAAAATAAATCTAGAGAAACTACCTTGTAAAATTCATATCTCCCTAGAAATCATTATCTATGTAATTAAATTTATATAAGATTATTATTTTACACTAAAATCAACCCTTACCAATAACGTGAGATTCCTGAATACAAACTATAACATTAAGCATTTGCAGCAACATTGGAAGATTGCAATAAAAACTAGATCCCATCGTAATATTTAACATGAAAAAAAATCAAAACCTCATTCCAAAAATAAACAAGAAGGAAATAGAAAATAAATTTAAAATCTTGTCACTCTATCTAGATTGTCTTGAATATGAACTAATTTGCCTTTGACAAACCTATTTCCAATTCTACTACACTGATGTAAGTGCAGAACAGATAAGTTCATGTTGTTAATATCTAACACTAATCATTGATAGTTGACTAAGCCCACATCAATGCACAAATAAAAAAGGCATTTATGAAATAGCTAAGATAATAAATATTGTTATATTCTCTAAAATTTACCCATGCAATGGAAATATGGATCTTTAAATCTAATGGCCTGCTCTCATAAATGTCTCTTCAAGTCTCACATTTACCCACAAATATTTTATATTAAAATTTAAGTATATACTTATGGGCAGTTTACAAGGACAATGATAGTCACAAAATAGATTAAAAAACCTTGATTATTTGGAAATACATTTAATAACATTAAATATAGAGGAATATTTAGAAATAACCCACTGGAAACAATATTTACATGATAAAATTTATAAAAAAACTTTATAAATGTTAACATTATACATATTTTAAGCTTTTTGATTGGTTGAATAAAAACAAAGTATTTTAAAAGTGAAACAATTAGTGTCTTACCTTGATAGGGACTAATAAACAACTGTCAGATTAACCCATGGCAATAGGTATATATGCATCCCATAGTAGTAAATTTATCCTATCTTTTCATGCAAATACATGTGTACTTAGGACAGGGACTAATATTATTTAAAAGAAAGATTAATAATTATATTAGTGGTAGAAGCATATTCCAAAATAAGACTCAAGAGAATATTCTATAAATTATAAATTAAACTTTAGAAAACAATTGTAATGTGTAATATGAGATTATTTCAAGCTCATAGATTGATTGAACAAATATGGACTAATTGAAAAGTGGTTCCTATAGTCTCCTGTCTTGGCAAGGACTTATAAAAATTAACCTTAAAACAAAGGGTCATAAAAAATAAGTATGTGCTACCATAAATGATGGAATGTGGTGACTGTATCCATTTTTAAACTTGTAGTGATTTAGTTTTATGTTAATTTTTAAACTTAAAGAAACTCAAAAATTTAATATCATATAATCTTGGGAGAGCACAAAAGAAAAAATTATAATGCGAGAGCATGGGAGGAGTATCTAAACTAGAGATATGATGAACCACTTATGCAATACAGATTTGGGGGTACAAGATACTGTGAATATTATTTAAAAAATGAAATACATATAATATTCATAACAAGGGCCACATATAAACTAGTCCCTGCCTTTAGTGATTGTATTATTATTATTTTATGATGTTTGAAGTTGTTTTTAGTCTTGGAAATTGTTTTTAAAATGTTCATTTGCAATTTATTTTGATAATATTCCATAATTTATACACATATCCAATGATTGTATGTCTAAATTAGGGTTTGTGGTTGGTATGCCTTTTCAGTTTGTAGTGTTATGTATATCTTTAGTGTGGTTCAAAAAGGGATTGAGGTTGGTACCCGAGGTAAATAATGAAACCAATATTAATATAGTTAAGTGTAATAATAAAAAATATATATTATAACATTATATTGATGTAATTATATGTTACGTATGAACTATGAAATATAATAGTATGATAAAATGATATATTTATATATATATATGTATTATAATGATTATATTGACATAATAATATAATCATTTTAAAATCTATAATTTTTAAGAGTCATAGTATTATACGATAGATAATATTGAATATATATTAGAACATTATGTGTACAATAAATATTTTGGTGAATGGTCACACTTGAATATTTTCAGATTATTAGATTGTTATTGTACATATATGAGAGGGGTTATGATCAGCATGAGAAAGATATTTAAATCATCTATAGCTTGAGATGAATTATTGTATTTTAATAAGATAATTCATACAAATATAAATAAGCTTGGGATGGAGAAGGCCTCCTCTATCAAGTGAAGTCTAAAAATACAATTGTCAAATTAACGTGATATACTCGAATCAAACAACATGATGCATGTATAATATTTGATTACTCAAAATAGATTTATTCTCCAAAATTACAATATATACATGCAATTTAATTTAATTAAAAAATAATGTTCCAACTTTGTTGGAATATGAAATAATACAAATATATTTAGTTAGTGTTGGAGGACCATTGTTGGGAGAATCCTAGTTATAACATAGATGATGTAGGAGATGGAGTTACAACCAAAGTTGTGGATGAAACTGATACTAATATTGAAGGTGAAGTCATGATATATGTAAGTATTTATGGACCTGCATTTGAACTTTTTACTATAAATAGAAATATGACATATGTTGGCCCAGTTTGTGTATGCATGCGTATGTATTTTAGAAGTTGTGAGCTTGGTAAAGGGGTTTATGATGGCATTATTTCTATAATTTCATTTTTTTTACATGTGTTTGAAGGTAGGGTGCATTAATTTTTTAAAAATCAAATTCTATAGTATCAAAGTCTAGCAAATCTATCTTAAATAATTGGGGAAACTTATCTACTAGTCTCTTATGTGTGTTTAGGGTAGCTTTGACCTTAGTATATAATGACTCGGTGCCAATAGTTTTGTCTCTTGAAAAGTTCACCAGCTACATGATCTCATATTTGGTCATGTAGACCATTCTTTTAATTTATTTTATGAAACTATCCAATGTTGTTCACAAAAGGCCCTAAAAAATGGGCTTGGACACCAACTTCCTTCATGGAGTGGATACTTGAATTACTCTTGGATCAACCAACATAGATAACACTCTCACTTCCCAATTTAGAAAATTGTGGATAAAATTATGTATTTCTTGTTTCTATTCTAGTAAAATATCTTTCTTTGCAATTATGCATTTATGTGACCATGTTGCTTCAATTGCAATTATTAAATTCAAATGGACATAAGCACTATTTCTAGTTGTTTGGCTCACAAAATGAAATTTCCCATTGATGTCCTTTATTTTATTATATAAATTTAGAATATCTCCCCATTTAGACTGAAAGATAGCCTTTGCAGACCTTATTGATACAATTGTATCAAATAATTTTTGGGCCACCCCTTGTAAATGGTCGATAATTTTACTGTGGGCTTGGATAGTGCTTACATGTGGTTTCATTTGGATGGTTTGATCAAATTTTTTGAAAATTTTATTGATGAATCCCCCAATTGCATCTACAAATCTATAAAGATTCTCCCTGATCCTGTTTGGGTTTAAAGGGTTTACTTTCCTTCTCTTGCTTAGAGAGAAGATGTCTTCCCTTTGTTCTAACTCTATTTGTTAACCCTCAACAACCATAGTCTTTCTCTTGACCTTTCTTAAAGTACTTATTTTATTTTCAAATTGGAATTTGACTATGGGTTGCTCATTAATAACCAAATCTTGCCTCTCTATCTTTTCTTCTTACTATAGCTTCTTGATCCATGATGAGACATTCAGGGAAACCTTTTGTTGTTTTTGTTTTGTAGGCTGATATGATCTAGCCAATTGATTTACTTGGACTATATGTGATCTTTGAATTGGTTGAGATTTCTTGGGAGATGATGTTCATATTTCCAAAACATGATAAATAACCTTCCTCTAAATAGTAATATGCTTCTAGAATGGTGTGTGCATTATGAATTTAGCCTTTCTAGTGTTTGTTGTGATAAAAACCCCTTGGGAGTTTGATTGAGGAGCCTGGACAATGGGTATTTATACTTGGGGGATCATATTAGGAGTAGTATTCAAAGTGGAAAAAATAAATGTTGATACTAAACTCTAAAAATGCACCCCCATGCTAGGTCCAGAGGTTTAAGGGTTGGTTTCAGCAAAAACTGAGTAGGTCATGGGGGTATTTAGCAAAATTTGCAAGTAATTAGTGATGGAAGTATAAGTGACCTCTATGTTGATAATTTTGGTGGTCATAGTAGTGGTAGTAGTAAGTTGTGTTGGGGTTTACAAAATTGGAAAAATTGGGGGCATAATAGTAACTTTTGACTAGGCAATGGAGGTTGATGTATGTAATCAACGTGAAGAATAAGTTGCATCAATTTCACCTAGGGGTACTAAGGTAATAATAAAATAATGTGAAATAATGTAATTAAATGCATGGGAGGAGTGGTTAGAGGACTAATTATTTCCCTATCTTGAAGTGGAGACATTGGAGGTGCACTTGGGGAGTCACCTTGGTCTATAGTCTGTATTCGAGATTACACTTTTGATTCTACATCTCTTTCCTATTTTGTCAATAATTCAATATCCAATGACTGGTTGTCTTATTTACTAACCTCTTTAAATTGATCTATCAACTCAATCGCTCATGATTGGTCACTATCTTCAGTTAACCATTCATCATCTGGGGCAAATTTAGTTGTCTCAATTATAAAAAAAGAGTCTAAACTTTCTATTACATAGATCCATTCCCCTTCATTAGCCATTCTCTTTTCCTCTTCTTAATTATCATATATCTCAATAGGGTTTATTATTATTGAGCCTCATTATCTATTCCCCCTTAATTTAAGAACCTCAGGTGGTTCTTATTCTACCTATTACTACCTAGGAGAAGTAGGTGGGGTCTTGAGTTTCCTTATTTTTGTCAAAATTATTTTGGTAGCAACATAAATTGGTGAAATTAAGAGTGGAATAAGAGATGGAGAAATAGTGGATGGAGGAAGTGAGGATGGACTAGAAGTGATAGGCAATAATAGTGGGGATGAAGTGTTTAGAGTGGCCACTACTAGGAGGATGATCAATGGTGGATTAGGTTGCATAGTAGTATGTGAAATTACTACTAAATGTGTTAGTAGAGAATAAATAAAAGTAAATATAGATAAAAAGAGGGAAGATTTACCTCCTATGCAATTATTAATGGAGGTAGAGGAAACTTAGAAAATATATTTATAGCTACACTAGGACTTGATGGTCATCTCTCCTCAACTGTCTGCTTGGTAGATGCAGTAGAAGATGCTTGTGTTTGTGAACCTTAGGGGTGATAAGTTATTCTTCAATTTGATTCTTCCAACTTATACTGGTGTTTCTTCCTATACCTAATGAGGGGTCCATGAATAGGTATTGAAGTCCATTATTGATTTTTAATCTTGTGGGCATCATCTTTAGTGATTATAGGGTCATATTAGATTTTTTGAGAAATTATCATAGACATGTTGGCCTTACACATCCTTTTGGATACCTTAGAGTCATATTCAACATTCACAAATATGTTATCATGTTCACAGGATTGATGGCCATATTTAAATTTCATGTTTTTTCATATTTCTTAACGTGAGCCTAGATATTTCCTTTAGGATCCTAGTGTCTGAAAAGGACCTGCTTGAACCCATAATGGTTCCTAGTTTTCCCAATGCTAGGTAGATTTTCCCACCTCTCATACTACATTTATATAATACTGAGGGGGGTGGAATAAAGTGCTCCTTGTTTTGCCTTCCTTAATAGTACATCAACAATATTTCCCAACTAGGTAGCTATCTTTTGTTCAACCACCTTATTTGGGACTATCCTTGAAAGGTATAATGAATGTGTCCTCATGCCCTCTATTTTTATCACTATGCACTCTAGGTATAACTACTAATCTCCCCTTTTCCTTATGGTCCTTTTTATGTAATTAGATAATTGAGGCATGTTTTTTTTTTCCATATATGGCTTGATACAACATAGGATAAAAGGTCTCAATTATTCTTATCATGTTATTATTGAATCGATGCACACGGAGTCTATTAAAATCATCACATATTCACTTTTTTAGGTATTTGGTAGATGGTTTTCAGGTCTCATCATTTGATGCATGTATTTTTTACTGTATCCACTACATAGGACATCATATAAAAATTATAGTTTGGGGAGCTTTGGGGATTGGTAAGCATCAAAACAAAATTTTAACTAATTATTTCACCTAGGGCAATGGTTTGGATGGAATTCAATATCATATCCAGTAAGGGAATCTATACCTCATTGACATAATAAATATTTGAGAGACCAAATATTCTATTCAACAAGGCCATTATAATTCTAAATTATGGCCTTAAAGTAATGATAGGAATGGTTGAGGTTAGACCCTAGATTTTGAAACTTCCTAGGTTGGCAACCCATTCCTACAATTTGATAATGACATTATTTTAGATTAAGGTAAAAATAGGTTTTGAAGGGGCCCCAAAACCCTATTACAGATCAAGAAAGATAAATCATTACAAACTACTAGAAAGGCAAACCCATTGAACAATAGTAACTAAACCAGGTTTTACAGGGACCTGAAACCAACAAAATAAACCAGTCAGAGCTCCCCAGGCAAAATAGCTTGAAAACTAGGTTTTTCAAGGCCCTGCAACCTCAAAAAAAGGAAACACCAATGCCCAACTCCAAAAATACTAGAGCGGGCTCCTAGGTACAAACCAACAACCCCAAAAACACGATGTCAAAGGGGTTGCTCACAAACGGTAGCCATCAATATTTTCCATTGCAAGGCCTGCCTTCCTCCCTAAGTGCCAACACAGCATAGGTAGAACTACCATACCCATCAATATTAATGAGCATATCTCCTCCACGGCTTAGGGTTTCTCCAAATTTCCCTGAACAGGGCACCGTGGCTCAACACAAACCATAGAGGAAACAAAGTTTCCCCCATTCAAACACTAATTTATTTGCTAACCAAATCAGGATGGTAGTCCAACTCGGGCTAGAGAACCAACCCAGGTTCCATCCACAATACGACAAACTGAAGAAATAAAAAAGACACACAAAAATAGAGATCTCTGCATTTCAGCGCTACATCCCAATGCACTACCCAAACCAGACAACACCACCAACAAGAAACCCCTCGAAACCATCGCCACCACTGTCCATTCCATCCACCCTAGCATCTGCAAGATCACCTCCTCTATGCAAAGGAATCACCACCATGGCATTCAAAATATCTCCAATAAAAACACCGATCCACTCAGAAAAGGGTAATGGTCAACACGGTGGCCACAAAATGGAGATCCGAGGGAAAAAATACAGTTTTGTGCAATAAAAGATAAAGCTTTCTGCGCCGCACCCCAAAAAACCTAGATCCCTTCATCCTCAGGCTGAGAACTGGTCTCTTGATAATGAAATTATTATTATATGGCCATGAAGTAATTATATCTTTCTTATAGGTCATGTTGGGCATGAGAAGCATGTAATATTTTTTGAAGGCATTGTTGCTAATATAGGCCACTAGTGTCTTCTTCAACATGTAGTGTAGTATTTTCCCTACAAAAATTTGACATTAAAGAATAAATCAAAGAGAAATTATATATATGGTGGTGTTATGGAGGCCAAATACTTTGATTTCCAACAAATCATCCTTGTATCTTTGTGTGAAAAGTGAGATATAGTCCTCTAATTCGTAGGGATGGACAATCTCAACTTCATCCCAAAACTCTGAGTAGTGCTTGAATTCATGATTATAATTACTGAATCAAAATGTTGTGTCCTTGAATTATTTTATGCTTATGATCGAATAAGATGAAGGAATCAAGACACAAGATGTAGATGCCATTAAATTTTTTATAGAACTCTTTAATTTGTGTAAAATTGGTAATACCTTTGGTCGTGATGGATTTCTGGATTCGAAAGATGAAATTCAAACTCTAAATTTGCAATAGTCTAAATGGGTTGAAGGTAATGTGATTGAAATGGAAATAGTAATTTGTGACATATTACTTTGGTTGTGCTAGATATAATAAATTAAATGCATTAATTTTTAGGTTCATGTAAATTAAGTGCAAAAACAAATTTTGATGCTTAAACTTATTTGAATTTTGTAAATATGTAGCTTTTCATGACATGTGGCCTCTCCTGAGGGTTTATTGGTGTGATTATATTTGCAAGATATGTATCCCATTTCTTCCTTTCCTGACTTGTCCTGCATGTCCTTGTCAACAATATATATGGGAGGAGGGTCAGCTCTAGGTCGATGGGATGGTGACAAATGGATGGATCATGATGCCCCACATTGGATGCAATACTTGGTGAATTTTGTTTACACTATCATTGTTTCTAGGCTATCAGGTGAGCATGATGTTGACAATTGGCAAAATCCTATCTGATTACTCGCCCCAAGTTCTACATACATTTATTTATGATGTATTTATTGCTGCACTATCAGGAAAGTGGGATAAGGATATATGGAAACATTTCATCTCTTCTCTTCTCTAATATTATTTGTACATTTATTTATTCTTCTATTCTCTCCTAGCTACCAGGTGAAAAAGATGATGACTAGTGTTAAAAAGGTGGATATAAAATGTTTAATAAATTTATCAATTGCTAGTAGTAGATCAGTTTGTCATGGTCCTCTGTATCTATTACCAAGCTTCTTTATTGATTTTTTCCATGTGCTAAATTGAAGTTTTTGAGGTGTCAAAAACCCTAGTCACCTATGATGATTTGAACATATGGGATGCTTACATGTTGTAGCATCTAGGGCACTTATGAGCCTAAATATGTTAGGGTTTCATGAGACACATTGGCATATGGGATACTGAAATGGTCATATCCTAAATGTTTGGGTACCCAAAGGTGACCGAGTTTGTCAAGAAATTAGTTACATTAGATTATTCCATGTGGTAACATTGTAGACACTCGAATACCAAGACATGATGAGGCTTATTGAGACACTAGGGGTAGTAAGCATGCTACCACGTAATTGCATCTCTGACATTCAGGTCCCTGCTAGTAACTGGACTTATCAAGATGTCAAGGTAGCTAGCATGTTTCCACATGGTAGTATCTTGGGTACCTATAATCCTAGTCATGATTGAGATTGTCTAGACATTGGGGGCATCCATAATGCTTCCACTTGACAACATCTAGTGCAATAGACTAGGTTATGAAAATAGAAAATTGTAATCAAAATTATCAATAAACATAAAATTATAAATTATATAAAAATAGAATTCTTTTTCATTCTCATTGAATGAATAAAATAATTACATACAAGTGCATAAATAAACCTCAACTTAGAATTGAAGTTGACATGTAAAACTTAAAAATCTTAAAAAAATCACAAAGCTCACCTTGCTATGTTTTAGTCATGTATGACCTTTGATAAAGTTTTAAAAATATCCCTTACTAAGGCAACATGGAACCCAACATGCTTCCATGTGGCTAAATCTTGATTGTTCTGATCCCTACCAATTATTGGTCTTCTCAAAATGTTGGGTTACTCAATATGTTACCACATCACAACATCCCAGGTACCCACATTCCTAGATGTGATTCAGTTTGTATAGATATTAGGGATACCTAGAATTCTACCACTTGGAAGCATTAGGCATAATATATTAGGTGATTAAAATATAAAATTACAAGCAAAATTATTAGTAGGCATAAAAATAGAAATTATATAAGAGAAAATTTATTTTTGATTATAATTTAATGAATAAAATAATTAGATATAAGTACATAAATAAAGCTCAAATTAGAATTGATGTTGACATGCAAAGCTCAAAAATCTAAATAAAAGCACAAAGCTAACCCTACTATGTTTTAGTTAGGTATGGTCACATATTATCTTTGGAAAGTTTAAAAAATAACCTTAACTACATAGGTAAGGATATGGCTTAATTGAATTTTTTGAGATGTTTATTTTGGCATAGCATACCCGGTGGCTAGGGGTCTCAATAACCATAGTCATGAGTGGTCACATGAATGTATAGGATACTTTCATGTGGAAATATCTAAGGAAATTGGGAGCCCTAAGGTGTTACAGCTTTCCAAGATAATGGGGCACTCAGGATGCTGCCACATGGCTACATCCCTATTGTTAGGGTGCCCAAAGGTGATGATTATTTTTGACACCCTAAAGTGCCTAGGATGCTACAACGTGTCCATATGTGATTAGATGGCACTATGCAAAGTGTATACCATGGTGGAAAACATATAAATTCTAAGTGAAACATGAAAAAATCATGTGTGTTAGTCTCAAAAATCTAAAGACACCAAGATGTCGTAGAAAAATTTGGGAAAGACTTTAGGATTTATTGAAAGCAGTCTGACACATTGTTCTATGTTTCTATACATTCAATTGAATTATATTATTGATGTGCATATTGATACTATTTGGAAAATAGTTATGTACATACACTTGTCGATACATGAAGGTAAGATAACTTATTCTATAAATTTTTCATCTGACTTAAATAAATGATTTTTTATGCCTATTAAAAATGCTTCCATGACTTTGCATGTAAATCTTACATGAATCTTAAATAATTATTTATGTCAAATAAATTGCATTATGCAACCTATGATTGGATATAATGGAAAAATGAGTATGAGATATGTCTTTAAAAATATCCTGTTAATAAGCATATAATATAATCATGTTAATAAGCAAAGCCTACAATGGTATCTTGGGGTTGTGATCAATTATAATGTCTCTATGATATAAAAAAGTCATGTAAATTTATTGGTCCAATGTAAATTCTATGAGGGTTGATCTCCAATGCATGCCATGAGTTATATTGCACATGCTATAAATATCAAAGAATAGAAAATGTACTTTTGGTATCATATGATATCGACTAAGATTTCATTAAGTGTAATTGTGTAAACTAAAATCTAGTAGTGGAAAAATTATCTCAAAATATAGTAGAAGTATTTATAAGTTTTATAAGTGTCCTTGAATCCCATCATTTGGGATTAATCGATGTCCTTGAAGACTCATAAGGATTAAAATTTAAGAGGCGAAAAAATAATAGTAACATGAGTTACTAGGGACAACACAATTAAAATACAGATGTGAGATTGTGATAGATAGGTCAAGATTGGTTATGTTTCACCTTTTAATATATTTTCATGTCATTTTTCATGTATTCAAATGAGTAGAGTTTCTTGTATTTTTGTTTGGATTAATATTACACTTTGCTGCCAAAATGGACATTTGAGAATTTGAATTGGTTGTAAAGGTTTTGATGGAATTTAGTATGTTATGAAGGTTATAGTCTATTTTTAAAGTTAACATAAGGTCTATTCCTATGCACTAAATGTTATTTTATCTTAAAATCAATGTAAATATATGCTAAGACCAATACAGAATATATCTATTGTAGGAAAGAGGTCAAACTTAGTATGATGGATAAGTCATTACTTGTAGAGAGATATTATTTCAAGACCAAACCAAGTTTAGACTTATGGTTGTAAGAGATACTTTTTGAAAACATTTAGGAGTAGTTAACAAAACTATAAAGGATGAGGAATTACTTGTATGTCTAGAAGTTATAGTCTTAAAGTTGTAAGTCTTTGTATGGAGAATATGTAATGTTGTAGGGTTTAAATCTAATTTTCAAGGATAAATCAAAGAAAATAAGACACATTTTGATTATTTATACATTTAAAAATAATATTAACATCTAAGTTCATGATTTCATCTTGTTGTTTGATCTTATGTCATGTTTATATGATGTTCCATGAGCTCTAGAGATTTGTGTAAGAGGGTCTACAGGGGATCTTGTAATATTTTAGAATAATTATGAATAAATGAAGCATTTTATTAGGATATATATGGAGTTTCATAATTGAAATACATGTAAGTTTATAATCTTGATATTGAGAAATTATATTCTTGTTTTTATTGTGTATAAATGTTGTAAGGCTATAAGACATAAAATAGGTCTATAGTTTAAAGGAAAAGAGTACAAGTTTATGTATTTTTGTGATTTCTAAGTCTAAAACTGATTGATATGATAAGGGAATCATTCATATATATTAATTTAATAAATATTATTACATGATAGGTGATAAATTCTAATAATTTTCTAAATATCTCTTCTAGGGTCTGCATACACAGTTTCTAACTATTAATAGAAAAAAAAGTTTTTAGCAATTGAGGTTTATTCAAACATCACAAGTGATAATAAGGTAAGGTAGATGTAAATAAAGAGTGATCAAGTATTAAAAGGTCCAAAATATATATATATATATATATATATATATATATATATATATATATATATATATATATATATATATATATAAAGTGAAATTTCATTTTATAATTGCTCTCAAGTTTGTTAAACCCTAATTAGGGTTTCATAAAATTAAAATCCTTATATCTTTAGATCGAGCAGTTCAAATGATTTGAAATTTAGTAGAAAGTTAAGGAAGGATAATTTTCAGTTGTTAAAAGTATTTTTAAGGTTTTTTAATATATAAAATGATATTTATTAGAAATTTTTAGTAAGCAGGCTTGTATAATATAGTCTAAATCCTATTTAAAATTATAAAGGTAAACATAATTCCTAGATGACTAATGCTTTTTGTTTGAAACTTGTCAAAGGATCTAGAAATATCAAATGAGCATTTTCAAGTTAATATAGGTGGTTATAAGTTTATATGTGAAAATTCAAGTTTTTATGTGAAAATAGGCAACAAATCATTCATTAACTAGTGTTCATAATCAACACAAGAGAGGGAGATGGTTTTTATGGAAATTGTTCAAATTTTATAGTAACTAGACATGGCCATGTCATGTAATATTTCAAATGAAAACATTGAAATTAGTTCACATTTTATTCCAGACTGTGACAAATGTCTAATGTATAAAAATTATATAATGTCCAAAGCTAATCTTATGACAAAGATAAAATCTACAAGCCCTTAAAGTTTAAATTTCAAAATTAGAGGAATTGTGTCTTCACTAACTGAATTAAAATTTTATCAAATGTTTTGTGGATTATATTAGTGATAAATATTTTCAAACTTTTGTTTAGAAAGATAATTCAATTAGATATTAGATGTATTTATAAGTTTGATGAGTGTCATTAAATCCTGTCACTTGGGATTAATCAATGTCCTTGAAGACTCATAAGGATTGAAATTTAAGAAACCAAAAAATAAAATTAAGATGAGTTACTAGGGATAGATTAAATTTAACTATTTTAGAAATCTATGTAGGGACTAAAAACCCTAACTAATCAAGACCAAACCAAGTTCATTTCAAAATCCTATGAACATCTAAGTTCAATATTTTATCTTGTTATTTGATCTTATGTCATATTTGTATGATGTTCCACGAACTCTAGAAATTTTTGAAAAAGGGTCTACAGGGGATCTTATAAAAGTTTAGAAGAATTATGAATAAAATAACCATTTGGTCAAGATATCTATGGGGTTTCATACTTGAAAGACATGCAATATTATGCTTGTGATTTTGATAAAATGTATTCTTTTTTTTATTAAATGTGTATAAATTTTGTAATGTTATAAGACATAGAATATGGTTTCAATTTAAAGGAAAAAGGTATTCATTTATGTCTTTATATGGTTATTAAGTCTAAACATGATTGATAAGGTAAGGGAAACATCTATATATCTTCATCTGATAAAAAAGAACACTTGATATTTGATAAATTCTAAGTATATTCTAAATCTCTCCTCTCAGGTCTACATACACAATTAATTTACAACAATCGAGAGAAAAAAATATTTTTAGCAAATCAGGTTTGTTCAAATGTCACAAGCGATAATAAGGTAAGGTGAATGTAGATAGAGAGTGATAAAGTATTAAATGGTGAAAAACCACTTATATAAAGTAAGTTTTCATTTTATAATTTCTCTTAGGTTTGTTAACACTAGTTAGGGTTTCAAAAGACTAAAATCCTTATATCTTGACATGCACTACTTCAAATTCTTTGAAACTTGGTATAAATTTGAATAAGGATAATTGACAATTGTTGAAAATTGTTTTAAGGTGATTTAATATGTAAAATGAGAGACATTATCAATTTTTATTTAGCAGGCATGTATAATAAATCTAATGCCTATTTAAGAGTATAAACCTAAACATAATTCCTAGAGAACTAATCTTAAGTGTTTGAAACATGAGAAGGAGATAGAAGTGACAAATAATTATTTTCAAGGTAAAAGAGTTAGTTGAAAGTTGATAAGGGAAAAATTATGTTTTATTGAAAACAAGCCCCAAAGTTTCCATTAACTAATGTTCATAATTAATGCATAGGTGGGAGCTAGTTGTTATGAAAACTATTCACATTTTATAGTAACTAGACATGGCCATGCCATGTAAGAATTTTAAATGCAAAGATCATAACGAGTTCACATTTTAGTCCAAACTTTGACTAATGTCTAATGCACAAAAATGATACAATTCCCAAAGCTGATCTTATGACAATGATAACATCTACAAGTCCTCAAAGTTCAAAATTCAAAATTAAAGGAATTAATCTTTACATTAATGAAATAAAATTTGATAAAATATTTTGTGGATTATATTAGTTATAAATATTTAGAAACCTTTGGCCAGAAAGATAATACAATTATATAAAAATACAAAATCAAAGAAATTATTTCATTTTCTTTATTGAAATGAAATTAGATCAAATGTTTTGTGGATTATATTAGTCATTTTATTATCTTTTAAATGCATATAAAGAAAATGAGCTATATCAAACCAATTGTGTAACATTAATATATAAAAACAAAGAGTGTTTATATAACTGATTTTAAATGCAAGTTTCAATAACCATGAACAATACTTTCTTTCCAATGGATATGCAATTATTTTCAAAAGACAAAAAAGTATTAGACTACTAGACAAGTCTAGTGCATGAGTACATATTAATTACAAAATTCATTGATATGTCTATATACACTATAAAGTGACAAAAAGGCAAAGAATAACTATTAGTTGGTAACCATGCATAGGGCATACCACAACTGATTCTTAAAATAAGTACTTTTGCCTATGAAATGGTAGAATAAAGAAAAAAAATGTTAGAAGTATCTAGATTAAAATTTCAAAGAAAAAAATATTAAGAATATATCACGTACATCAGTCATTGTTTATTATATCACTCATAGAATAACATTTTCTTTGTTGAGAGTGAATTTTTTTTGCAGTTAAAATCTTCACAATAGGTAAATTGTGCTTGCTTTGTATTTCATGTAGCTATCATATGAGATTTAAGTCAATGCAAGAAACATCATATTTAGTGGTAGTCATATCATAATGCATTGTATGGTAGCATTTTTCACTAATTTTAGATTGCAACTAAGGTGATGGGTATATGCACATGAACTCTATTGATTATATCAAGGATAGTTAAAACTTATAATGCCCATAGGTGGCATGAATTGATATATGAAGCTACAATTATTGTAGGTAGCTTGAAATGGATTTGAATATATGTTTATTATTTTCAATGTTCCTATGCCATGAACATGTTAAGATTGGTAGTGTTAATTGAAGCAAAGATTGAAAATAACATATATAAATCTTAGAGAATAGATTCCATATATTTATTATTGATTATTATGATGTTGAATAAACTTTTGGATCATGTTACAATGCCTAAAGCATATGTTACTTGATCTAGAACAAAAATATGGAGATAAGAGTTATGTTCTAATGCTAGAGAAACTGAGAGAACATTGGCTAAAAACTCAGATAAAGTAACAAAGGTATTGTGATTTCTTGGTAGAACACTTTAGAACTAAATTGTATTAATAAACAAAGTATGGCTAAATAGATTATAAAAAAATACAACTGCAATTTGAAAAATATTTTCAAAATCACATTAAAGTGATCATGTTAGCAATAAAATTATAGATTTTAGCAATGCTTGAGGAATGGATTGCTATAATTTTTTAGGCTTTCTATCAAACATATATTTGTCTTATTTCATGTACAAGCTTCATTTTGACATTCAGGTATACAATTTACTACAACATACAACCTAGATAAGAACATTGAGACCAGTATTGGATGAAAACAACATAAAGAGACATGTGACCTACATCTAATTTTGCATCTAAGAGTGAAGACAAATCTTTGAAAAATATTAACCTTAAATAACATGACAAATGTTTCTTGACTAATTTTAAGAGCTCTCATTGGGTCTTATCCTTTGATGTGGTTTTTAAACAAGTACATCAAAAATTCTTTGGCAAGTGTTTTTTTGTTTAATTGCTAGAAAGAGACACTCAAAACTTTCAAATAGGTAAAGTTGTTATGTTTAGAGAGTAATTTAGTTTCATGATTTAAAAATGTACATTAAATTTAAAGTGAAGTGTTTGTGGAAGTATAAGTTTACGTTTGTTATGTCATCTTTAGTATTGCCATCCTTTATTTCTAGAATGAGGTACATAACAATTTTTTGGCACATGTAACAATTGTAACAATATTACCAACTTCATAGGATTTAGTGAACACTAGGGGTTGGTTGATTAATGAATCTTGACTGAACTTGTATCTTGTGTAGATAAGAGGTATGCTTTACACTATGCTGAATTAATTTGCTATCAGTATTCCATCACAATCTCCACCATCATAAACTATTTTAGGAGCAATAAAAATGAGGAATGCAAATTACTTTTCCTAGCTTGATTTTTTGTTCATGCATCTAAATGAAGTTATTGGGTATGTTTAATGTAATAGTCATTTCACCATTAAAATCTATTACATTTGTCTGCAATAATTTCTTCTTCTATGCTCTTTACAACATTGTCTTATATATGAAAAACACATCTCATTCAAATAAGTCTTATATCTTACAACTATTAAAATCATCGATGGAAACTAAAGTGGGAGATATTTGTATTCCTTTGCAATGAAACAACTGAAATGTAAATGCATACAATTATCAAATGACACAAAATTAGAAAAATACTATAACTTTTTTAACTCTTATATTTTTCCTATCACTTGTTCTATTTAATTATTGTTAGGACTTTCCATTGTCCTCTTCATGTTAACTACAATAGTATGAGGAAGTAAGAAGAAAATTTAGAACAATGAGATGTCCAAGTACATGATTTCATTTTATTTACATGTAAAACACATACAAACAATGTTTAAAATAACATTTCTACATTAATCCTTTGTTTTCTTATTAGATTGTTTCATATTCATATCACATAAGGATAAGTACAAAATATTATGATCACTCTAATAATAATCTAGTACAAAGACATTTTTTTAGTTCAACATTTTACCATATGTGATCGATAATGGGTCTTGACAATGCATTTTTATTTTCAAGTAAAAAATACATATTGTAGGCTTCTATGTACTATTCAAGCATCCATGAATTTTTATATATTTTTATAATATAAATATTAAAATCACCTACAATAAATGTGTATTGTACTCTAGTTGTATTTTCCAATGTGCGATTGATAATAGAAAGGATATATGAGATATTTACACTTGGCACCCTTACACATTGGTAATTATCATTGAATGAATATTGCTAATGATAATTTCCATTATTGCATCAACATTACTTGTTTTGTATTGCATAGTATTGGAAATGCAGATGTGATTTTTATGAAAATCATGATTACATGAATGTGAAACATTGAAATAAAGTGAAAATATTGTAGTAAATAGTTAGATACAATATTTTTAGTGTATTTATCTTAAAAACACAATATGTTAGATTGCATCATGTCATAATACTTGAAGATGTCTTGCATGTGAACTAGTAAGCTTCTTATGTGCAATAATGACATAAATATGTGGTAATTTCTATTTAACCTATTCATTATTTTTCCAATTGCCATTTTGCATGTTCCCATATTCAAGAATTTTTTTTTGTTATGTTTTCTTTGACCTTAAAATTCTCTATTGTCAATGGAGCCAATAAATACAATGGCTCAATTGATTTCACATGTGATAATGATGTGTATGCTAAGCCATGTTGTTTGACTCCAATAAGGTCAAATACAAGGCCATATGGTGTGAGACCTTGAGATTTATGTATTGTGCATGCACATGATAATTGTATTGAAAATTATTTTTGAATTATCCATGTGTAATTGTTATATGCATTTTATACAGGATTTACAAGGTGCTAGATTGGAGTCCATTCTTTTTGGTAATAGACAATATATAGGTGAGAAAAAATTATGCATTGTCGACATCCAATATAAGGATCATTGAATTTAATCCACTCTACGTCTATATCATTATCGATAGTATATGATTTGAATGTTTCATCTGACCTATTAATAGGCCATTTTTAATGTCATAATTGACATCATATATTTCAATCAACACACCAGGTTTCAATACAATAATGGGAAAAAACATTGTCGATTGAGGACATGGTTGTTTACCTTCATATATAGTTTTTTGTTCATCAATTGCATGAATAGTGATACTATTTCCCATTAAAATAGATAACATTCAAGTATTATGTTTATTAAAATCATCATTCCTGTAAAAAAGATAGGGAAATGTTGGGATGTTAGGTGTAAATCGCAAATAATTTTGATTAATATAATATATATCATCATATGTTTATGATGTTATTCAAAGATGGCTAAGAACCACTTTAAAGTTATTGTCACTTTGAGGAATTATTGTTTGCAATTCATAAAATTTTCATGTGTTTTTCAAAAGTCATAGGGGATAATTTTATTATTTAGTTTTGGATATTTGAAGATCAAAGAATCATTTATAGGTTGTACTTGATAAAAGTCTCTGAAAAAAACATATCTAGATTTTCAAAATAAGTTATATGAATATGCATTATATATCATATCCTTTTGTCTATTTAATACAAGAAGCATGAGCTATCAACGATATTTCAGCTATAAAAACAAGATGTAGTTGGTTGTAGTGAATTCATAATGTGTATAATTTCTTGGAGGTAAGTGGAATGAGTTATAATTTATTAAAAGGTAAAAGGAATAAAATGCAATATTATTCCTCCAACATTGTAGGATGCCTTTCTAGTGTATGCTAATATTAAGCCTTTTGGCTTAAGTGGGTCATTGTCAATGAAATTATTATATAATTGGTGTAGCATTTCGTATATCAATTTTGTAGTGAATATTTTTCATGTTCTAACATATCCAATTAAAAAATAAGTAATTTATTTTTGATAGATATTTTTATTTGTTGATTTCTATGTCTTTTATAATCACCTATTGTTCTTCGTTTAAGGATCTTCTTCTTTTGTAATAGTCATAGTTATCATATATAAATGGCCACTTGCCTATTTCAAAATATTATCAATTGTATTTTTTTAATCAAGTCTTTGAATAAATATATATCACATTTCAAATCATAGTTTTCAATTGCAACAATATTGTTTTCATGTTTTATATTGACCATATCAACATTGCCATCATCAAATTTAGTATTTTCAACAATCCCTTCTATGTCACCCCAAATAAAGTTTATACCATGAGTAAAATTGGCTTCATTTTTTTCTATCATTTTCATGCAATGCATATGCAACACTCCATGTATTGAAACCATGTTTTAAATTATTTTCATTTTTTATAAAAGGGATATATAATAATAATTTTTCTATACAATGATTTTTAAGGTCATGATGCTTATGGTAATTGATTTAATGAATAAGATGTAGTTTATTTTGTAACCATTATTTTCCCATTTATTTGGTATTCAAAGACAAATTCAAAAAGGCAAGTGCTCACTAATGTTTCTTGTCATTGAACATAGTAATATATTAAAGATTTGCATATTATATATTTTGATTCATCAAATTCATGTATAAAAAGTGTTGGACATTTTAAAAAGAATGTGCATTTGTCTAATGGACTTGTATTTATGAATATGCATTTCATAGAACAAATATTCAATGGCAATGATAAAGCGATGTGAAAAATTTGTTGAGAAGACATTGTTTTTCTATTAAGTAATTTGATTCTAAGATTATGTATCATTTTAATGGCATCTATATTTATCACTTGATTTTATTTATGGATTTGTTAAAATGATTTCATCAATGAAACATTGAGTTTTGTCATATAGGATTTTTAATAAATTTTTGTAGCAAAAACATTAAGTAAAAACTAGGTATCTATATTTACTTTCCACAAATGTGGTATTTTTTTACAAAATCTATTTGTACATGCATGCGATGGATTCAGCTGCAAAAAAATTATTGGTCGTTTAAGTGCTCTATATTGCTTATATATATTCACTTTCACTAATTTATAATTCTTCTAAAAACATGCTAAATTTTATAGAATGATTGTAATGTCTGATCTCCAAACTATTGTAGATATGTATTGAGTTTTTGATAACCAAGTCATCTTTTTTTTAGCATAGTTCAAGGATAATTATTTTCCACATTGGAGGAATAGATAAGTTATATAGGTAGTGTGCCTTTTCTTTTTTTGTAACTTGTAGTATGGTGATGTTCATGTAAATGGACATGTTTAAATCAAGTATATTTGCATCACAAGTTATATAGTTATAAAAAAATTGTAATCTTAAAATTTTCATCTTTTTTGTAAATTGGCACATATTTAATCCATAGCATAAAATGTGTATGTTGAATTCCTCACTTTTGGAATTATGTAACCTAAAAATGATCTTGGAAGTGTCCAAAGAAATATTGATCTTTATATATCATTTGTATGATTTCCTTAGTTCTATGTGTATAGTACCATATACATGTGATAGGATCTTTTATAATCAACTATGGTCAATCACATCAAATGTATTATATTTTATGTTTGTTGTTGTTTCCCATGTCTCCTATGCAATTTATATAATGCATTTGGAAGCGATTGTCATAGATGTTCAACACTAGAGAATGTAATAAAAACATCAGTGGCCCTAATTGGCATATCATCGCAAAAGCATTTTTTCATAACTACTGTAAATAATCTGGTGATATATATATATATATATATATATATATATATATATATGAAATCAATATACCCAATATTTTATTTTAATAGTTTTTATAATTTTGGTTTGTACTATACATTTTTTGATACAAGATTTTTCCCTTAATTTTACCTTTTTTAATTCTCACCCACATTGTTGTAACCACCTGTTCAATGATAATTTTCATTGTCTTGAAAAATAGATTTGTCATATGATATTCAAATACATAGTATTTATGATACAACTCTCATTGAATAATTTTAGTGTATGAAAATATACTTGTAATGATTTCATCACATGGTTCATCATAAAAAAGTGTGGTAAGTTCATTTTCTCAACATACTTGTCTTTGAAAATTCCAAGTGGTTATTGGTATTCTTTTGGTGTAACTTGAATCAGTCTATCTTGCAAGTCATGAATGCATCTTGATTCTATGAATCCATGTACCATAGTCAAAGTGGTGATGCATTATTAATCTTCATCACTTGTTTCAATTTCTTATGAAGTGCCAATAATGTTTGGATTAACATTATCATTAGTGAGTAATTATTATTTCTAATCCCTTGTAATTTTGACATTTTCAAATTAATACAATTTTGTTTTTCATAATTTATTTAGAGCATGCATGATAATATTTGGACTAACCCTCCCTTTCTAGTATGCATTATTATATTTCAAATTTTTAGCTCAATGAAAATTGTAGATGATTCATCAACCAAGCATGACAATGTTTTTTACACTCTATCAATGTTAGATGGCACATTGATAATTGCATTAGTTAATCCAATTTGAGGTTTTTAATATCTTATTTCTATAATTTGTGCAAAAGCAATCTGAAATGAAATAAGGCACTTTACATATTTTTTAGCATTTAAACATATGTCAAAGGTGAATTTAACCAAAAATGCTAAGGTATTGCAAATTTGGGATCAATTCTATTTATCAATACATTATTACATTTGACACATATTTTTTGTAATAATTTATTCTGTTTGCATCAAATTTGCTTATGTTTCTCTTTTTTTTTTCTTGAAATTTATCATGTTATATTTTAAATGTAGTTGATTAAGAATCAAGCATACATGTTTTGGTGTATCGTCAATGTATTTTATGAATTTTCTTATTACATTGATTTTATAGATATGTAAAACACATTTTAACATATGCAAAGATGTTATGAGAATCTTGCTCAATGGGAACTTTGTTTTGTCATCCTTCGTTATATATACATTTTTGATCTATAATTTTTCCTATATTTTATGCAAGATGCTTTAGAGAATGAAAATATTTTCTAAATTTAGTAGATGATTTAATATCATATGTATTATAATTTTTAATTCTAGCATTAGGTAGGCATATCTATTAACAGTTCATAGTGAACATGATTTATGTCTAGTTCAAAGAAGACTATGTTATAGTTTCTTACTAGTTGTATAGAATTTGAGTATGTCTTTTCTATACACATTGAATGAGTTGACCAAAGATGGATTTTTGCATCTATAAATATAGACATCCACTCAAATTAGAAGTCACCCCCCTCAACATTAGTTTGATTTAATAGATTTTCCAAGTTTACAATATAGACTTCCCATCTTGAGATTTTGTTTGCATTTTGTAGGAAGCTAGAATGTAACTTTGTTTCGATGTAAGATATTTCCTTTTTATCTTGACACAATACTGCATTATAAAATAAATGGGCTATATAGATATGAAGAATATATATATTAAATTTAGAATTTGTTATTTGACAAATTGAATTAAATAAGCTTTCACCATAATGAGAATAAGTTTCAATAAGTTTATAGAAGCCATTGCTTTAAAATTGTTATGAAGTCATAGTTTAATGTGATCCAAGATGAATGCACATATTAAACAATTGAATATGCATAAATGACATTATGTATTAGATTTTTTTATTGTAATACAATGGTTCATAATTCATTCTTATAAGATTCATGTCATATAATAGGACCTAGTATGGAATAATTTGGTATTATTCATTGAAGTGAATATATTAATTTTTTATTTTGAATGAACATATGCATATTTGTATATTTATCCATCTAGCTATCTAATGTATACAAAATTTATCTTCCCATTAACTAGTTACATTCACAGAATAGTTATGTGATGCACATATCCACATTCTATGAAAATATGTTTGTCTATCATTAACTCCATGTAATATTAATAACTCATAAGATCTAATTCTAGTTCATATGATTTAATTATAGATGCATCACCAACATGCAAACAATTTAAGAAATAAACAATGATACAAGTTTTAATCCTCTAAGGGTGTATATTGGAAATGTAATAGTACATGAAACATGTCAAAGAGGTGATCATAAATATTTTGCTTAAATTATTTACTGATGCAGGAGCATGTACATTTATTTTCTTGGAAAGATATGGTTACGTTGAGATGATTGAATTCAAATTCAATTTATTATATTTTCCCTCTAATATGCTGTTAATAAGGAGTAATTGTAAAAAAATAAAGGTAAAAAGTAATCAATGGGGCTGTTGAGGAAATAAAGGAGGAGTGGTTGAAAATATTTCAACCTTGGTATATTGTTGCAATTTAAAAACTATTTTTGTTTTATCTTGAGCCCAAGTTGGGCGTAGAGGTTTGGAGGAGATTATTTAAAACCAAAAGAGTAGGATATGCATTAAGGAGAGAAGAGAAGAAAAGAAAAATCCATTCAAGAGGATAGTGGGATGTAGAGAAGAGGAAGGACAGAAGGAGAATCTCTCATTCAAAGAGAGAGGAAGAATGATCAGAAGCATGTAAGAATGTAGGTTTGCAACAAAGAGAAAATGGAGGATTGGATGTGAGAGCAAACGAAGGTGTGAAGATGTTTAATAAGGCCTTTGAAGGCCATTGATCATGCTCATGGATGTATCATTCCCTTTATTTGTAAGTATTCTTATTTGATCAAGAAGAATGATGTTGATTGTTATGGCATCTGTAGAACTCTGTTTCAGCTGTAGACAGGCCTGTGTGCATATAATTTCCCATAATAGCTTGAAAAATAATTATTACATTATGGGGTAGAATATGCAAGAAGAGCTTTAGAGAATGCCAACGGAGAGTTTGAGCACCTGAAGGGTGTAGCATATCGTTTATTGGGCCTTTCCCTAGAAAAGCAAGCCAAAGTTTCATCTTTAGACTTGGAAATAACTCATCTCCAAAATGAAGCTTTAAAATCCTTAAAGGAAGCTATCAATTGGGAAAGACAAAGCTCAGACTTGATTTTTGAATTGGGCCTCAAACATGCTCAAAATTGCAATCTTAATTTAGCTCTAAGCCATGTAAAAGAGTTCTTGGACATAACTGCAGGTTCATTTTTAAAGGGTTGGAGGCTACTGGCACTAATATTATCAGCTCAAAAATGTTATTCTAAAGCAGAAGTTGTCCTCGATGCTACTTTAAATGACACAAGAAAATGGGAGCAAGGAGTGTTGTTGAGAACAAAGGTAAAGTTGCAGATTGCTCAGTTGTCACCTATGAATACCATTGAAATGTACAGGTGTCTTCTTGCCTTGGTTCAAGCACAAAGAAAGAGCTTTGGAGCTAGGAAATATTCTCTGAAGGCTGAAGGTAACAGAGTTTTAGAAGTTGAAGTTTGGCAAGATTTGGCTCGTGTATATTCTAATCTCTCTCATTGGCATGATGCTGAGATATGTTTGGACAAGGCAAAAAGCTTGAAAATACATTCTACAACAACTTTACACATGCAAGGAATTCTATGTTGTCTACGCAAAATTGCTTGGGATCCTGTAGTTATCGATCACCTTTCCTTTGCACTTTCTCTGAGTGGGCAAACCTTTGTATTAGCAAAGCAAATTGAGGAGGTTTTGCCTAGAATTTATTCAAGGTCTGATCACTAGAATGATCTGGCTCTTTGTTATAGTGGTGCAAGGCAAAATAGGTTTGCTCTCAATTTCTTGAGAAAGTCTTTGAACAAATTGAGAAAGACCAAATGATCTGTCAACTTTGTTATTGGCAGCCAAGATCTGTTCTGAGAATTTTCATCTTGCTTTTGAAGGGGATATAGGCTATAGGTTGGGGCATTCCTTCAGTTGGGACCCCTAGCCTAGTGCATCAATTTTGGTCTCAGAGCCTGAAGCTCTTGGGATTTGGAAATTGATCATGGTTTCTAATAAGTTGCTACATGATTGAGAAGAGGACCAATAGGACAAAGCACTATAAGACCCTGTTGAGGAAAGGTATGAGTAACTTTGATATTTGATTTGGGTTTATTGTGTTTGAGAAGTAAATAGGTGAAGAGGAAGTCTTAAAGACATTGAGGCTTGACAAGAGAGGAGAAGAAGCCAAGGAAAGCTTAGTGAAGAGCCAAGAGAAGCTCTAGAAAAAGAGCAAGTGAATGCTCAAGAGGAAGATCCAAAGCAAGGTAAGCTTGGATTTGTGAAATTATTGATATTTTTCATATTTCAGAACATTGACTTAGCATGAAGCTCAATAAAACCATTAAGTAGGATCAAAAGACTAGGATGCAAAAGGCCTAGGTGAGATCAAGGAGATTGTCAAAAGACCAGTCAAGGAGAAAGGCTTGGGTGAGACAAGTGGACCTAAAGGGATCAAGAGACCAAGGTGGAAAAAACTTGGGTGAAGATCTTAGAGATGGAAATATTGCTGAGAAAAGAGTAGAGCAACAAGGTACATGAGAGTACCAAGAAGAAAACAAACATCCAAAAGAAGAAAGGTATGACTAGTATTGAAATTGATAAATAGATTGCTAGTTTAAAGAGAGAGTTAGCTAAGATTAAAGATGAATATGAGTCTTGGATACAGATGGACAAGAAAGCATGGGTATGGCCAATGAGGAAGAGGTTGAATTGGCCAATTGATCTCCTAATGAAGAGGAGGAGAAGGCAAAATGAGATTGCCAAGAAAAGAGAAGCCCATAGAGGCAAGAGTATGAATAGGTTTCCAAGTGAGCAACAAGAGAAAGAGATTGTGAAAAATATTCTCATTGTGGAGAACAAGAGAAGATAAGAAAGAAAAGATGAAGTGCCAAGAAGAAAACTTGAAAAGATAAGAGTGTTGGTGAAGAGAACACTCATAGGGACCTTGTGGTCTCTTGTTTTTATATCTAATGTTGTCTTTGCATGGGTAATTGCAGGTATGAGCAGCCTTGTGAAGGTCAAAAGAAAGGCCTTGAAGAATGAAGAGATTGGTGCAAGAGAAGACACCAAGTACACAAGTGAATGTGTAGGAGAAAAGAAAAAGTTTGCTATTGTTGATAAAGAAGAAGAGGTGCATTGGCTAATGCATGAGGAAGGTGTTGAGGAACCCATACAAGCAAGAGGAGAGATAGAAGATGAAGATGACTTCCATGATGCTATTGAAATCCAAGAAGAGGCAAGAGAATAGTCAAGCAAAAAGGAAGAGAAAGATTGCTCCATGGATCAAGCTATCAAAGAGGTAAATGAAGTGTTAAGACCTGATTTTGATTGTTATTGTGAGCATGAAGATGTTAATACATAGGTTAGAAGAGGCAAGAGGAAGATGAAGTCCTCACACAAAGTAGTTAACCATGGGTACATAATGACAAAATGGTTGAAGAAGCACACATTCGAGCAACAGGTACTTAAAGAGGAAAATTTGATGTCTAAGACTGATTTTCATCATATTTCTAAGATAAATGTAGTTGTAAAAGATTGTGAAAATATAAACCAGATTGATATCTTAGTGTTAGCCAAAGAGCATGGTTACAAAGTGCCAAAATGGCTTAAGGGATTAACATATAGAAAAGACACAAAGCTCAATCAAGATGATGACTCAAGCAAGAAGCAAGTACAAAGCATGAAGGAAGAGGTAGAATGCAAAGTGAGCAAGGCTAGCTATCAAACAAGACAACATGAAGATGTCAAAGAGAAGAAATTGGTTGGTAAATTGAACTAGTGTCATCCGAAAGCTATGAAGAAGGTATGGATGGCTAAAGGTGAGAAAGAAAAGTTCTCAAAGAATAATGAGATAGAGCATGAGGATAAAAAGATGAAAGGTAAGTCAATTGCTTGCAATGAATGGGATAAAGATATTTTTTAATCATTTAATGATCTTTTTATCGAAAATGAGGAATGGAAAATGTCTATGAAAACTAATGTGCAGCAAGGAGAAAGTTCCAAATGGATGGATGATGAAGAAAGGGGAGAGTATGCAGCAAAGCAATGCCCCATTGAATGCAAGAAACAAATAAGATGGCTTCAGGCAGAGATTGAAGCGAGTAAGGAAACACAAGGTAAGGATACTGCAATTGTATCTGATAAGTATATTGAAGAAGTTGGTTTGTATGAAGATAGCTCAAGAAAGAATGAGATGAAGAGTAAGGCTAGTAAAGGACAAGTAATCCTTGAGAAAGAAGGACCCAAGTTTGATGAAGAGAATAGTGAGATAGATGAGATCTTACTAAAGAAAGAGTTGAGAATGTTGGAGGAGTTGTTTGGTCATACAAGAGAGATGAATGAAGGTACAAGCCATGATGAAGACACCATCGGTAAGAATGAAGCAATAAAAGAGAAAACCCAAGAGGTAAGGATAATTTTGATCAAGGAGCAAGAATGTGAAGGCAGCCAAGAGGCTTCATGGACTAAATATTTTGATTCTAAGGTGGCTTTGAATGTTTTTATGTAGGTATGAAGGTTGCTAAAGTGAATGACATACATGAGTCATTGGAGAAGCTCACGAAACAAGAAGAACAACAAGAAGATCTTGAAGACATGTATGAAGATGAAGAAGCATGGAAGCAGGAGATGGCAGCTGAGAAAGAAATGAGAAGGACATATCTAAAGAGAAAGAAAAGCAAAATGAAGGACAAAGACTATTCCAAACAAAGACAAGCATTGGCATTCACAACAAGACTTGGGATTCAGGCATATAATGAAGACTAATGCATGGAGGAAGCATTTCATTTGAACTAAGGTTCAAATTGTTTCTAGAGGGAGAGTATGATGCAGGAGCATCTACATTTATTTTCTTGGAAAGATATGGTTACATTGGGATGATTGAACTCAAATTCAATTTATTGTACTTTCTCTCTAATACGCTGTTAATAAGGAGTAATTGTAAAAAAATAAAGGTAAAAAGTAATTGTTGGGCCTATTGAGGAAATAAAGGAGTGGTTGAAAATATTTCAACCTTGGTATATTGTTGCAATTTAAAAATTGTTTTTGTTTTATCTTGAGCCCATGTTGGGCGTAGAGGTTTGGAGGAGATTATTTAAAACCAAAAAAGTAGGATATGTATTAAGGAGAGAAGAGGAGAAAAGAAAAATCCATTCAAGAGGATAGTGGGATGTAGAAAAGAGGAAGGACAGAAGGAGAATCTCTCATTCAAAGAGAGAGGAAGAATGATCAGAAGCATGTAAGAATGCATGTCTGCAACAAAGAGGAAATGGAGGATTGGATGTGAGAACAAATGGAGGTGTGAAGATTTTTAATAAGGCCTTTGAAGGCCATTGATCATGCTCATGGATGCATTGTTCCCTTTATTTGTAAGTATTCTTATTTGATCAAGAAGAATGATGTTGATTGTTATGTCATCTATAGAACTCTATTTCAGCTATAGACAGGCCTGTGTGCATATAATTTCCCATAAGAGCTTGAAGAATAATTATTACATTATGGGGTAGAATATGCAAGAAGAGCTTTAGAGAATGCCAACAGAGAGTTTGAGCACCTTAAGGGTGTAGCATATCATTTATTGGGCCTTGCCCTAGAAAATCAAGCCAAAGTTTCATCTTCAGACTTGGAAAGAACTCATCTCCAGAATGAAGCTTTAAAATCCTTAGAGGAAGCTATCAATTGGGAAAGACAAAGCTCAGACTTGATTTTTGAATTGGGCCTCGAACATGCTCAAAATTGCAATCTTAATCTAGCTCTAAGCCATGTAAAAGAGTTCTTGGACATAACTGCAGGTTCATTTTTAAAGGGTTGGAGGCTACTGGCACTAATATTATCGGCTCAAAATTTTTATTCTGAAGCAAAAATTATCCTCGATGCTGCTTTAGATGACACAATAAAATGGGAGCAAGGAGTGTTGTTGAGAACAAAGGCAAAGTTGTAGATTGCTCAGTTGCCACCTATGAATACCATTGAAACATACAAGTGTCTTCTTGCCTTGGTTTAGGCACAAAGAAAGAGCTTTGGAGCTCAGAAATATTCTCTGAAGGCTGAAGGTAACAGAGTTCTAGAAGTTGAAGTCTGGCAAGATTTGGCTTGTGTATATTCTAATCTCTCTCATTGGCATGATGCTGAGATATGTTTGGACAAGGCAAAAAGCTTGAAAATACATTCTGCAGCAACTTTACACACTCAAGGAATTCTATGTTGTCTACGCAAAATTGCTTGGGATCCTGCAGTTATCAATCACCTTTCCTTTGCACTTTCTCTGGGTGGGCAAACCTTTGTATTAGTAAAGTAAATTGAGGAGGTTTTGCCTAGAATTTATTCAAGGTTTGATCGCTAGAATGATCTGGCTCTTTGTTATAGTGGTGCAAGGCAAAACAGGGTTGCTCTCAATTTCTTGAGAAAGTCTTTGAACAAATTGGGAAAGACCAAATGATCTATCAACTTTGTTTTTGGCAGCCAGGATCTATTCTGAGGATTTTCATCTTGCTTCTGAAGGGGATATAGGCTACAGGTTGGGGCATTCCTTCAGCTGGGACCCCTAGCCCAACGCATCATTTACCTAGAAAAATATGACTTTAATTGAGAGCATCGTCGATGTTACTATATTATTTCCTTGTTCATTGTTGTTAGTCTTCTAGGATTATTAGGTTTTTTAGTCTTTGTTACTACTGTTTATCATGATTACCAAAATTAAAATCTATTTCATTTAGGGTAAAAAACAACTATATCTATATGGTAAAATTCACACCTTAACTTTGCTGACTAGAGACCCTTTTTTTCATTCCAACATACTATTCTAAGTTCCTATATACAAGTAAAAACAACATTAACTAAATAATTAGTAAAATAAAATGATATAGATTTTATCCAAAAAAAAAAGAGGGAAGACTAATTGAATAACTAATAAAATCAAAGGACTTTGATTATTATTTTTTAAACATACAAATGCCTCTAGACTATGTACATGGAAAAAAAAGGATCTCTTGACAAAGCCATTGTCTATGTAACTTGATGACTCTTCAATGAGAATGATTATGGTTAAAATTTAAATTAAATTCTCATCCACTTATTATGATGAAATAATTTAAATAGATTTAACATTTAGAATAATGAGTAGGTGAATCGGTAAGACACAAATGTTAGATACAATTATGATTAATTAAATTCATTGAATGAGATAGTTAACAAAAATAACATGTAGATGAAACTAACTTTTGATTTAATAAAAGGGTAGAAGGTGCATTGAGAAAAATATTCTTGAAAGAGATCTTGAATACATGAAATAGGTAGGTTCTTAACATGTCATTGAGCGATAAATGCAACATTAAAGTATCCACTTTAATAAAACTATTTTGGAAATGAAAATTTGATAGTTTTCTCATTTCATTTATCTGTAACTCTACAACTCTATTAAATGCAATGGAATATTTCTAAATAACACTTCAAAGAATATGCTAATATTTATATATCAAACTATAGAAAAAAAAATCTACAATATCTATGCAATATGTATTTTAAATTGTTTAGTTCACTAATAAAAAACCAACTAATTCAAAAGTGATTCCTATACGTAGATATATTAAAAATTAAAAAATATGGAATTACATATGAGTCAAAACTATTCATCGAACAATAGGAAAAATACAACTCGTATCATACAATCTATAAGTTATATTCTTGTAATGATAGTCAACCCATGAATATTGGCACAATGTAAACCCTAGATTTACATGGGCTAGATATATTATGTCTATAGTCTATACCATAGTGGAAAATACCAATGCATTTGCTATAGAATAATTGATCTATCTTATGTAATATGCCCTATGCTATGCACAAAAAAAAGCATTTCTATTTTAAAAAATGAAATGCTTATCTTGAAGAGGATAAAACTAAATTATAACCAAAATCCAAAAACATAACATAAGAAAAATATGATCTATGAATTCAATGCATGTAAGTAAAATATTGTAGATGTTGTTGCAAAAAAAAATCCTATTCTTGCCTAAAAAACTATAACCTATGGCAGCTGACCAAATGCCAAATATTATTCAAGTACTTATTCACATGCCGCAACGACATCAATGCCAATTGGGAAAAAAATACCTATAGTAAGCAGGCTACAAAATTCTATCATTTTGACATATTAGTTTTGATATACAGATGTAAGTCTCGAAACCCAATTTCTTTATTTTTTGAATCATGAGACCATAATGAATTTTGTAAATAAAATTGTTTTAGACTACTCAATTGCTTCAAATCACTAGACAATTAAATGGTATCATAGTGAAAAAAAATTAAAATTATAAGACCATCAATCAAATAAAATCTTTCATCGATCATCTGTAAATTGACCCCGTCTCAGCACTAAAAAGCTACAATATTTAATTAATGAAAACTATTAAATATTTTTTAAATGAATGAGACTAGAAAATTGTGATACCTTCTACACCTCCTACACAAACAAGTTGATAACACATGCAACACTACTAACCCTAGACACAAAGGCTTGTAACGAATTTGAATATTAACATTAATCCATAGAACACAAAAACTTTACAAGGTTCAAAACTTTCCATGTCACAAATACTCTCAAATTTTCTAAAAAATTGGTCTCACATCAATTAAATATAATTTTTATTTGCCACATTCAAAATATGCAATAATACAAAAATCTAATCTATTTTACGATGCAAAAAAAATTGCATAATTGAAATGAAAGTTTATGTGAAAAACAAACTAGAGCCACTGCCATGTAAAAATAATATCTCCCTAGAAATGATGATCTATGCAATTAAATTTATGTAAGATTATTATTTCGCATTGAAATCCACCCTTACCAGCGAGGTGAACATCCCCAATATAGACTATAACATCAAGCTCTTGCAACAACGTTGTAAGATTGCAATAAAAATTAGATCCCATCATAGTATTTAACATAAAAAAAAACAAATGCTCCTTCCAAAAATAAACAAAAAACTAGATTAAAAAATAAATTTAAAATCTTATCACTTTATCTAGATTGGCTTGAATATGAACTACTTTGCCTTTGACAAACTTGTTTCCACTTTTACTTCATAGATGTAATTACATAATAGATAAGTTTATGTTGTTAATAAACAACACTAGTCACTTGATAGTCGACTAAACCCACATCAATGCACAAATAAAAAAGACATTTATGAAATAGCTAAGATAATAAATATTGTTAGATTTGTTAAAATTTACCCATGTAATAGAAAGATGGATCTTTAAATCTGATGTCACGCTCTCATAAATGTCTTTTCAAATCTCACATTTACTCATAAATATTTTATATTAAAATTTAAGTATATAATTATGTACAGTTTACAAGGACAATTATAGTCACAAAATAAATTAACAAAATCTTGATTATTTGAAAATATATTTAATAACATTAAATATAGAGGAATATTCTTAAATAACTCTATTAGGAATATGGCAATATTTACATGACAAAATTTATAAAAAAACTTTATAAATGTTAACATTATACATGTTTTAAGCTTTTTGATTGGTTGAATAAAAATAAAGTATTTAAAAAGTTAAACAATTAGTACCTTACCTTGACAGGGACTAATAAGAAACTGTCAAATTAACCTCTGGTCGTAATTATATATGCATCCCACAACAATAAATTTATCCTATCTTTTCATGCAAATACATGTGTACTTGGAAAAGGACTAAAATTAATTAAAAGTAAAATTATAATTATATTAATTGTAGAAGCATATTCCAAAATAAGACTCAAGAAAATATTCTATAAGACCTGAATATGATTCCCTGGGGATTTGACCTCACCTAGAAGACCTTTATTCCCCAACTCTGCCATTCCACAAACATTTGCCTTTCATTTCCTTGACCTTATCTCAGAAATCGGATCCTCCAAGCTGCCTTTGATTTCCTTTGACTCCTCCTTTTACTTATTTTGCTGCTCCCCTACCTTGTTGTGAATTTGTGACAAAAAAACACAGCAACTGGGACATATTTCATTCTCTCTTTCATACCCTATTTTTTGGATGCAAACACCGCATTTGGATTTTAACTGAATGACATTTGGAAGAGCGCCCTTATCAACGGTTACATTAACACATTCTATCAAATGTGAGAGTATGCTTCTTGATTTAGTAATAGAATCAATGGTCACAGGTGTCCCAATGGATTTCGCGATCCCCTTAAAAATATTGACTTTCCAGAATTCTAGCGAAAGATATAGAAATTTGATCCACATGGGAACTGCTTTCCAAGCTTCCTTAAAAGCATTAAAACCGTAACTCCATTTCTACAAGACCAGAATCGACTTGTCTAGGGTCCACGGATCTCTTTTAAGAATGTTTTTTTTAAATCGACAACCAGTTTTTTGGTGACTTGGGGGAACCTCATAAACTCGTGAGAAGTAATACCATCTTTTTAAATCAACAATGGGTTTTTTTTTTGACTTGGGAAAACCTCCTAAACTCGTGATAAATAATACCATCTGAAATTCCTTTAAAAATGTTGAGACAATCTTCTTGACTCGGGAAAGTGAATAAGAAGAAACCATTAACCATGGCCACAATCTCCACCTACCCCTTCAATCTCCACGTTCCTTGGGTCCAAAGCTGCACCATATCTACGTTATGTTTGAATCCTACAAATTTTCCAATGATGCTATTCTGATACTGCTTTTTTTGCACTATCAATTTCTTCATCTGGAATTCCAAAGCAAAGGGGAATCTAGATCCTTGACTTCACCTACAGAAACGGGCACTCCCCTGACCAAATCTGCTCAGGAATAGCTAGGATTCAGCACTCCCCCTTCATCATCCTCTTCATCGCTACCTTCTCCTTTCTCATACCCCGCTCTTCCCCTGTTTCCTACTGTTGCAGTCATCGTGCTTTTTACGAATAATTAATTTTTGTTGTTATTGTTCTTGTACGTATTAAATTTTAATTTTGTTTCATAGGCACAGATGGAGTTTATAGGGGCTCACGCCGATTCCGCTAGGCATTTAAAAAAAAAAATTGTTTGTTTATTTTTTAATTAAAATAAGATGGTATTTATTTATTTTTATCTTACCATAAATATTTACTGAAGTTATCTTATTTAATATTTATTATTTTACAATAAAATATTATTGTTAATATTTATAAATAAAAATTTGAATATCTAATTTATGATTTAATTAGATATATTCTTCTTTTATTATTTGATAAATTAGTAAGTCATTTTTATTTTATAATAAAAATAGATTTTAGGTGTCTCAGGTTATAGATTCTCATAATTTAGAGTAGATAAGAAGTTCCTCCTCTATTTATAGGGCTCGATCAACAACATTATATCTATAACTACCACTTCACTGCTCCTCTATCTATATAGATATATATATAGCTAGTAGGTAATTCCCAACCTAGATCTAGATGGATGAGTACATATTTTCTGAAATCTATAGTTTTGCTCATATATAGATAGGTGAATAGATGCATCTTTTATGCTCATATATAGATAGGTGACTAGATGCATCTTTTGTGGTTGTTAGTGTGATTTGAAAGGTCTATGTTGTTTTTATATGATAATATCCACTTTACTATTATCTTATATAATTTACAAGATGTTATTATATTTTTCAGGTAAAAATATAATTTTTTAATGCTTTCTAAATAAATATTGAAAATTATTATGCTAATTAATATTTTTTTATAAAATAATGTTTACATTCAAAATTTGAAAATGATAAAAGAACACTAATTATAATATTTTGAGTCTAGTTTATAAATTATTAATGCTTTCTTAGCAATGATGAAATTAAGAGGGCCAAATAATAAAAAAAAAGAATATGTATTTTTATTTTTAAGGAAATCATAGTAAATAGTCAATTGTTCTCTTTGTTATACAACTTCTAATATTTTGTTAAAGATTTTAGTGGAAGGTTAGATAAAATCATATAATTTGTTATTTATATATATATTTAAAAATCTAACAAATTTTTTGGTTTTTAATAATTTTACAAATAAATAGACTTAGAAAATGATAAATAATGGATTGTCAATTGTGCCCTCCAACCACCTAAAAAAAATAGAAAATAGTTTTTTTAATTTTATATATAATTAAGCTTAATTTGTTATCCTATACTTTTTTTCAAATTTGGATGAACACAACCAAAGATACATAAGTAAAGTTAAATACTAGTGTTATTTCAACTTACAAAGGAATATAAAGACACATATATAAATGAACAAAGATGGAAACCTTAAAATTTAATTAAATTATGAATACAAAAATATTTAGAAAGAGGAGAGTTTGTTCAATGGATAGTCATATTTTCATGAAAGCTCATGATGAAATTCATGGTTTTTATCATGGTCAAAAGTATAATTTTTAGTTTTTTAGTATGAAACACATATTTTCATGTGTATGCATAGGTCCAAGTCTTATGTTCAGATTTCCAAACATGAACCGTGTACTCATTAAAATGCATACATGTTATAATGTGTTATTGCTAAAATGTGTATGTGCTACTGCTATTTTAGAATTCGTAAGGCTTACAAGTTGTACAAGCTAAAGAAGTGAATGACATGGTGTATATTTACTAAAATAAATATTTATGAGTAAGAAATAGTTTTAATTGATTTTAGTAAATACAATAAATTAGAGCCACTTTGCATTTTATAGATTTCATCTCATTTCTCTAGGAGTTGCTGATTAAAAGATAGTTTTTCAAAATTTCATCTCATCAGTACCTAGTCATTTTTAAGGTTTTAGTTTTGGACCCAACATTTTATGTTGTAATTTTTTTTTCTGTTGTCAAATTTTTACATCATTATAGTCATTTTTTAGGTTTTGTGGCCTCCCATATTGATTTATAACATATCTAGGAGATCTAAGTCCTTAAATTTTAAATCATCAAAAATCTACATTTGGTATAGATAGAGAGAGATTCTTACAGATATTGTCTCTATACAATGTGATTTGGGTATCACTTAGCCACAATTGAGTTAATGATTGAACTAATTACTTAATATATTCAATGAAAGATGTAATTTAGGCCAATTTGATCTCTATGAACCTAATTATGACTTTAATATATGAATTGGGATATAATTAGCTACAATTTAATCACTGATTGAACCAATTATGTGATTAGCTTAATCAAGAATATAATATAAGCCAATGTTATATCTATGAACATAATTACAACTATACAATATGATTTGGGGCTCAATTGGCCCCAATTATATCACTAATTAAACTTATTGCATGATTTTTTCAATCAAAAATATAATTTAAACTAATTTTATCATCTAATTATAGGAAGACTCGCTAATTTTATCCCCTACTTATAGGAATCCAAACTTGTGTTTCTATGTACCCCATGTATATGGGAAGACCCCCTAGTTTTTTCTATAGCCTAACCATAAGAATATTTTGAACATTTGTTTATATGATGCATTGGTAAGTGGTTATATTCAAAAAGTTACTTTTTCTATACCTAAAAGACATGATTGTGAGATATGTAACAATTATTCACCATAGTTAGAGATATAAAATATTGATCTGACACTCTTTGATGAATGAGATTAATATATTTTAAAGATAATAGACTAAAGATACACTGTAGTAACATTTCCTATAACCCTGACATCATTATAGTCATAGATCTAAGTCAAATTTCTTGGAAACAAAATAACAAGAAATAGTCAAGAAAAAAAGTAACATATCATGTTAGTCAATAAAAACATAATAACTACAGTAGTCGAAAGGGTCATAATGGTCCAAAATGGTTACCTAAATTTGATATAGTAGTCATTTGATAGGGTGACTATATTGAACTATGATTTTATCATTTAAACAATCACTTTAATGGGTATTTCAAAATTTTAGAATTTTTTTCCAAAAAATTATTTTTCACCTGCAGTCTTAAAAACACATTTTTTTTAGGTTATGAAAATTATATTTCCTTGATCATCTCATCGAGTTGATCATTTTAACATATAATTGTAATTAAATTTTTAAGGCACCCCCAAACCTATTTAGTCAATGGTAGTCACCCATGTAGGAATCTAGGCCATGGCCATAACATTAAGGAACTTTGAGCTAAATTCCAAGCATAGATTGACTCTTGACTCATTGAGTTTAATGAGCAACTACATGACATTAATGAAAAAAATATTATTCTATCCAATAGATGTAATCATGACAAATATTATAAAGGTGATTTTTCATCCTAAACCATTCCATATGCCCTAAATTAGACTTTCTAAAATTTGATGGTACAAACAAAACATCTAGATTTACCATGTTAGATAACATTTCAGCTTACATAGTACATTGAGGGTAGAGAAAGTACAAGTCACATCATTTCAATTAGATAATGAAGTTATCAAGTAGTGACAATGGTATAAAAAATCTCATAAAAAACCCACTTGGGATGATTTTGTCAAGCTTTTGTGGGTTTGTTTTGATCCCATACCTTATTATGATTTCATAGGATCCCTAACCAAATTATGATAAACTAGAATATTTCACGAGTACCAAACTAAATTTGAAAAAGTGACCAACCAATCCAAAGGGTTAAATGATTATTTTTTCAAGAATGATTTCATCAATGGGCTCACATATATATTTTTCATGAAGCTCAAGATGTTTAAACTCCATACCATGATGGAATCATTAGGATTGGACAATATTTCATAAGATAAGATCACACTCATCATTGGTCTTATAATTTTTATTTTTTCAATACATCTACAACAACATGACTAGTCAAAAATCCTCTTTCAAATTCAACCCCATTAAATTCCTTATAGAGACTTAAATGCACATTTTTTATGAAAAAGGGATACATTACAATTGTGTTAAAAAAATCACCAAATGACATAATTCAATTGAACATAAGCGGTATTAGTTAGATGTCAAGTCACCACCAGATGCTAAAGAATGGAAAAATGTTTAATATTCCCACACTGAATAACTTGAAGTCAAATAAGCCAACACCTCAATGTCTCACCCTAAAATTTAGATTCATACCATGGCTATGGTAACCATACCTTTGACTATGAGATTAAAGTGATATTTTAAGAAACACCCCATAGTTATTCCTATTGACTTTAATAGCATTTATAATTTCATTGATCCTTGGCTATGTTGGGATTTAATATTCATAACATTATTAATTGTTATATAGGTTTAAATATTTTAAACCTATTATAACATATTAGTTTATTTGTTATTATCAAGAACTATATTCTCGTAAGGTTTGTTGTTACCCGTGACTATTCTAGGTTATTAGATCTAATGTTATAGGAAGTTGTGTTATCTTGATGGATATATAATAGCCAAATGTATTGTATCAAATAAATATATGAAAACATAATAGTATTATTATGTGTTTAATCTATTTTTTTGTATTCAACTCTCTAATTTGCCATCAGTGGTATCAGAGTAGTGCAATTCAATACGAGATTCTCCAAATTTAAGATCTGATCATTACATTGATATTGGCCTTGTATCCCTTCTTGGGATCAACAATCTGCATTTCACTTGGTGATTGCATCAACATTGATCATCGTTTATCTTTGCATCACAACCAAGGTCATGCATCAATATTGGATTATTTCTTAGTTTATTTGCATCTATTTATTTATATCCCTATCTCAGATCATGTTGCATTGTGATCTTTAACATTGATTGATTAGTTAATCATGTAGAATCATAATACATTATAGTTAGATTTACAATACATGATAAATTTCTAGTCTCATCATATCTTTAGCTGGGTATCCTATGCACATGTATTTCTCTTTGCTAGTATCTATTCATCCATCTCTATTAGTCTATCTTGGCTATCTCAGACATGAGTTTCAAATGTATCTATGGTCAATTCCTTCGTATGTAATGTTTATGGCATCAAAGATTTAAATTGTTTGAATTTTAATGTGAATACATTAGTAATATTTTTAAAAAAATTGACATTATCTAAGTATTGTGTGGGTCGATCCTTTTAGACTACATCAAATCTCAATTCCACCACCTCAATTTGCTTATTAACTTCATTGGTTCCTCAAGGTTTTACCATGTTCAAAATTTTTCCATGCAAATCCAAATGCCATCGAGTTGTTGTCAAAGTGGATCTAGTTAAATCAAAGTGTTAATGTGTTCCTAATGTTTTTCAATCAAGCTTAGATTTCATGGCATCTACTAAAATTTTTTTTGTCGCCCATGCATCGTGGATCACTCCAAGTCACTGGTTCAAAGATTGGTCTATTTTTTATATTAAATGAAATTTATTTTCTTATAGTTATTAGTATTTAGTGTCATTGTAGTTTTTATATTCATGTTTTTTTATTTATAAGTGTTTTATGTATATAGGTGTCATTAATTAAGGTATTATAATGGTAGTTTTAATTGAGTCATGTGTTTTATTATTATTAGTTTAGTCTTTTAGTAAATGTTTTGTCATTTTTATGAACATTAAAAAATAAAGATCCATTTTTATGTTAAATTGTCCAAAATCCAAATCATTTTTATTAGTTAGGTATATTGTAAATATTTTGGGTCCAATGTAAAAATTTGTCGAAATTCTAAAAAGTGTCAAAAGGAGTTAAGAGTCATAATCACAAGTGTTAAAATGTATAAGGATTCATTTTTGTGTGATTCTAATGTCCTAAGTCAAATTTTGTATGTGTGATTATTATAGGAGGGACTCCATTCTATTCAAAGTGACATGCATCTGAGCTTCATGACTTCATTAGCTAAGTAAGCAACTTATTCTACTAGAGGCAAGAGTAGACAGAGGTTGGAAGATAATTGGCATCTTTTCGTGAGTTGCCTATGACAAGGTCACATTATTTAGTGTGTATTTTTATGTTGTGTGTGGTGTGGTTTTATTATGTAGTATGGTTTTTAATAAAAATACTAAGCATTATTTTCTAGTTTGGTACCTCCTAATGAAGAAAATTATTTGGAGCAAAAGCATTAACATAACTCTTGTTTCTTGGAAAAGGGTTTGTGGAAATCTGATAAACCACTAAAGTGTATGAAATAGTTGAGACCTCCTATCACCTCCAAGTTTGTGGTCAACCTGCAGATAGAAAACCATAGGGGTTCATGGTATTCTAGGAAACCACTGAAGGTGTTAGCAAAGAGATGTACCCCTGTCACTTCTAGGTTTGTGGTAATAATTCGGGTAAAAACAAAGGTGTCACCAAGACCATGAAGCCACAAAGATGGCATGCTACCTCAAAGGTGAGCAAGCTTCATGGAGAGTGTAATTTTTTTTATTGTGTTCACATTAAGGGGGTGCTAGGAATTAATAATGATAAGGGGTGACTGTTGGGACTTCATATTCATAACATTATTAATTGCTATATAGGTTTAAATATTTTAAACCTATTATAGAATATTAGTTTATTTTTTATTATCAGGAAATATATTCCCATAAGGTTTGGTGTTACCTGTGACTATTCCAGGGTATTAGATCCTATGTTATAGGAAGTTGTTATGCTATATTGATGGATATATAATAGCCAATTGTATTGTATCGAATAAATAAATGAAAACATACTATTATTACTGTGTGTTTAATCTATTTTTTTGGTATTCAACTCTCTAATTTTCCAATAGGCTAGCCAAATAAAATAGTTATTTCATACATCCATGTTCCAATATTAAAGTAATGATTATCATTGGTTAAACATTTTTATGTAAATGTAAATGTTGTAATGTCCATACTTTTATGGGGGAATATACCCTCAATAGACATGTTTACCTTGACCTTGGAAATATGTGATGTGGTTCTTGGAATCCAATGGTTTCACATTATTAGCCCTATACTGTGGTAATTTTCGTAACTTAAGATGTAGTACTATAATAATGGCCAATAGTACACACTAAAATTTTTCTTACCAAGATCCATCAATCGCATCAGTTCCCACTACATGAAGAATCTCCCCAAGAAAATTTCACATCCAGAGTCATAAATCAAATCTCATTTATTCAGGTCAACAAACACATCTCATGATTCCCACTAGCCTACTAACTTACAAAATGTTCTATTCAAACCTGCATTTATATTCAAGGAACCAAAAGCCTTACCATATTTTTAGCTTGAAGACCATTGTATTCAAATCCTTTTAGGAAGTTTAGCCTAAAATTTGGCCATACTGCAATTCATTTTTACAAAAATATGAAATTGAGAAGTTTATTCAAGAACTTATTCACCCTTGAGTCATTCATGACAAAAAGGTCATACTCCCTAGCTTTATTAGTTCATAAAGAAGATGGATCTTGGTGGTTCTGCATTGATTTTTGTGATCTAAATAAGCTCACTATTAGAGATAAATTTCTTATCTTAGTGATTTATTAACTTTTTGATGAACTTCATGGTGACCATTTCTCTTCCAAATTAGAACTATTGTCTAGATATCATTAGATCCACATCTGTAATGAAGATATTCCAAATACTAATTTTCACACACATGACAACCACTACGAATTCCTAGTCATGCTTTTCAATATTACCAATGCCCCTTCCACCTTACAAGGTTTGATAAATAAAATATTTCATGCTTTTTTATAAAAATTCATTGTGGTCTTATTTAATGATATCTTATTTTATAACAAAACATGGGAATAACATTTACAAAACCTTGACACAACTTCAAAACTTCTTACTAACCACCAATTTTATGCAAAAAGGTCTAAATATTCCTTTAGTTAGAAGGAGGTGGAGTACCTAGGCCACATTGTCTTAACAACTAATGTTCAATTCAACCTGGTAAATATTGAGGCCATGAAAATTTGGCCTCAACACAAGTCAGTTAAATTCCTTCATGGATTTTTGGACTTCACCAGGTACTACGCCATTAACTACCATGCAAAAAAATAATCATTTTTTGGGTCCGCCATAGTTGAACATGTTTTTTTGGATACTAGAGTAGGTTATGTGTACTACACTTATTTTTTCCATGTTAAAACTCTTAAAGAAATTTTCCATTGAAAGTGAGACATGTGGAAATACTCTTGGTATTTTATTCATGTAAGAAGGATGTCCCACCACCTTCACAATTAAATCCATTAGTGGATGCAATATGGCATAGTCAACATATGAAAAATAAATGATGTATATCCTACATGGTGTTAGTAAGTGGTGACAATACTTGGTGGGTTGGAAGTTTTGCATCAAAACCTCAGATACTTCTTGGAGAAATAAATATCTTCCTTAATTAAAAAAAAGTGGGTTTCCAAATCAATCAAGTATGACTATAATATCACTTATAATAAGGGACAGGAAAATTTTGTCATTGATGTACTATCTCACTAGTATGGATAACAAACACAAATGTTTGGATGAATGACTTATAACAAAAGTGATAGCAAGACAATCTCACACAAAAATAATTTGACATTTGACTGTGGACCCAATTTTTTTGGTGGATTGTTTTTTAGTGAGTAAAATGAGCAATTTGTCAATAGTGAATGGGACAAAGTGATTCCTTTATTATCAGAGGAGGGTGCCTTTATAAAAAAAGATGAAATCAAGGCAAGACTATGTACACTAGATACTATGAAAAATTTCATGGGAATTTTATGTAAGAATATAAGAAAGAAATAATGAAATAATGAAAAAGAGAGATAGAAAGAAAGAGACAAAGAAACTAGAGACAAATGGAAAGAGAAAGAGAGCATAAGTGACTAAATAAATTTATCTTTTAATCACAAATACATGCCAGAATAACAAAAAGTGTAAACATTCAAATATTAAATATGTTAATGTAAAAAAAGTATAAAGATTGAATGGATGTCAAACACAATAACAATGATAATTCAAAAGGAAAATAAAAGACACAAAGTCTTATCAATCTTCTTTTATTAATTTATGCAAAATAACACAAAGTTTTCTTGTTTCGTTCTTCACCACTAAAATTGTCTGTATTGTCAAAACAATCCTTATAAATAACCTCTTAACACATATTTATAACCTTTTCAGTGGTTAAAAAAATTTGTTACGATTTTAATTACAACTTTAGGAAAACATAAACTCACTTTAAGGAATTAAAATATTTCCATTTATTATGACACAACTTAACAAAATGAAATAAAGTAACTTTATATTAAAAGTGAATTTATAATAAAAAAATAACTTTATAAAATGTCAATATAATGTAACTTTATAACAGGCCCCAAGATAATCAAAGTGGGTCATGGCCACACTGTAGTTTTAATTGAAAGATTGTATTTCTTGGGGAATTGTTGTAAAATTCCATATTTATTGATGACTAATGCCTTATCTAGAATTTGGATTCTCATGGATGATGTGCATTTATTTACATATCTAGATTCAACCAACTGATAGTCACTTTATCTATTCAAATTATATGGAAATGAACATGTACTATCAAATTAATCAATAATTTTGACATTTTTACTTATATATTTGTGTTTATATTGATTTACATAACTAGCAACTAGTTCACCTATTTCAATCATAAGAAAATGAACACAAACCATATCACATTTATTCTATGAAATCTTCTTGTGACTTCAAATTTTTTTATGTTTATTATTTATGATTTAAATTTATTACAATAATGTTTCCATTCCATTTATTTTTGTTATCTGTTTATAAGTAATAGTTTGATTAATTCTATTTCAACTTTGGGAGTCCTACAAACATTGAAAAATAATAGTAGGAATTAATAATACTAATTAGGTCTGATAATCCCCAAATCAACAAACTTTAGATTTAGAGAGGTAAATTGAGACTAATAATGACTTAATGATCTCAAAGGAGAATTTGAATAACCTTAAATCGATGAATATTTGTATAAACCAATACATATATCTTAAATATATGTATATAAAAATGTTGAGATATATTAAACTTGAGAGGCCTATATTATATTTAAAAATTATCCTTAATGCTCAACAAAACAAGGGTTAGCAAATAAAATGGTGTGATTGGAAGATAATGAAGGGTGAAGTGAAGATAACTGAGAGGGAGATTTGGCAAGCATGGATGCGAGTAAAAACTCATGGAATAGTTGGATTGAATTATAACCTTTTACTTTATTTCCTTATTTGTAATCAGACCCAAATAGACAAAGACAATTAGGATTTTGTTTTGTCAAATTGAAAAATTATTAACAAAGAATAGCTAACTAAAATAAATAAAGGTACCATGTATGAAGTCCCTATGAGTGATTAAAATAGTATTGAAATCTAATCTAAGTATTTACTATAGAGAAAATATTTTTATCCAATGAAACTACTTAAAAATAGTTATTACCAAATATAAAACCCTTTCACTATCCAATCTCTATACAAGCTCCACATATAGTGTTATTACCACTGGAACTGACATCCCATCATAAAAATCAATGTCTTGGTAAAATTTTAAAATAATGTTTGAATCCAAAGTACAAAGACAAATCATAGTAACAAGTGTCATAGGTATAAAAAAATAGATGAGAGAAAATAATGAAAAAGTGATGTGATGTGGATTTAATGTATGTTGCCACAAGGATTTATTTAAATAAGAATAATAGTCTAGAATATCTAAAAATATAAAAAATAAAAGTCTTTGGATTAAAAAAAAAAATATAATGCATAATATCCTAATAAGCTATCTTTCTCAAAATCAAAATTATGACCAAGAAATTAGTTACAAAATAATGGAAGAAATGATGTAAGTGTATTTAATTAAACCATCGTTGATGTCTACATAAGTAATATAAAATGATTGTTGGTAGTTTTATTCAATTCAATGCCATTCAGAGTGCTAATAGTACAATATTTGTCAAGATCATGTATAGTTGTGGGAATCAAATATGTCACACGAGCCTATAATTTATATTTTCATTATTTAACATCGAGGTTGAGACACATGTCCAAATCTTGTTCTATCAGGATTCAGGTGGTCAAAGAATGCAAAGAGACATCTACGTAATCTTTCTATAGTTTAAAGCAATCCAAATTTTCATCTTCTTAGTTTTTAAATTGTATAATATTTATTAACCTATGATTACATTTACATTTTTAACTATAACATACATTCATTTTCCCTAATTGTAAATTAAATTCATTTTTTTAAAGTACATGTATGAGCTTCAAACTAAAAATTTGAACACACCATCAAAAACTCTAAAGAATTATCATAAATATAAAGGTCATCTTTAATATTTCATTATCCTACTATCAATTATACTAACATTTGAATGTAAATGTTTAATAAATCTCCATCATCAAGAAAATCACAATAGCGAGAACCGCCCATGAAATTTAATTATTGACAATGAATATATATGTAATGAATATTTAATATGGGAAATTACCATTTACTTATTTTTGTAATAGTCAAGGATTAATTTTTTTACTACATTTTATTGTTTACTTAGAAACTACTATGACTTCCTTATTTTCATTTTTTATCTTTATTTGTTAAAATTAAATAAAATAAGATAAAAGTGTGAACATGTGTTTGTCACTTGTTTAGAAATGAGATATATCTATTAATAACATAATATACATATTTTCCAACTATGATGTGGGACATTGACATGCCAATTCGGAGGTGACAATGGGGTGAATGTATTTAACTATTGAATAACTACTTATAAAAAGATACAATTACCTCCAAATAAAAATTTAACAAAAACAATAAATTAAATAAACACATTTAATTTATTGTTTTTGTTAAATTTTTATTTGGAGGTAATTATAACTTTTTATAAGTAGTTATTCAATAGTTAAATACATTCACCCCATTGTCACCTCCAAATTGGTATGTCAATGTCCCACATCATAGTTGGAAAATATGTATATTATGTTATTAATAGATATATCTCATTTCTAAACAAGTGACAAACACATTTTCACACTTTTATCTTATTTTATTTAATTTTAACAAATAAATATAAAAAATTAAAAATTTAACTAAAACAAATAGTTACCTCCAAATAAAAATTTAACAAAAACAATAAATTTAATGAAGTAATAAAAATGAATTCCATGGATAAGAATTTACCATGTTAAATGAAATAGAAAATGCATGCATGAATTGTAAGGAAATAGAGTAAATTCATATAATAATTAGTAATCATTACATTTATATGAATACTTTGAAATCTATTATAGACCAAACATAAGCAACAATAATATGATAAAATGTTGAATGAAAATCATACAAGAGGGAATATTTAGGAACAATCAAATTTGAAAATAAAGATAGGGGAGGAATTCCATAGGTGGATCATTATGATGAAGTGATAATCAATATAGTATAGGTAAAATAACTCAAGTATCGACAAAAAAAATGAAGGGAATCCTAGGCTAGAGACCCATTATTAAGATTACCCTTTATTTAGGATAATTTATTTTATCCTAACTTCCCTTTTTATGTGTGTGTAATTTTTATTTATGTGAATTATACATTCACATAAATTTAGATTCTATGAGGTGTCACTCACCTCTTTGTTCCCATTTAGGATTTTGGGATTACTTGCATAAGTAACCCCTTCCCCTACTTGGCATACACCTCCCTTCACTTTTTAAGGGACTAGACTATAGGTGGCATCCATAAAGGAGGATTTTAATGTAATCATGGGATTCATCATAACTCCCCATTATTTTCTTCTATCTCTATAAAAGACCATTTCTCTCCTCATTTCCTCACTAGAAAATCACAGCTCTCTTTTTCTCAAATTTTCTTGCTTCTAAATTATACTTATACAGATATTGGTGACAAGACTTCTTATAAGATCACATGCATTTTTCTTTGATACGTTTGGTTTCCCACTTTAAAAATTATTGTCTTGTTTATGGTTTACACCTTGAGAGGTAACTTTACTTTATAATTTCTTTATTTTTGTACTTTCATTTATCATTAATAAATGTTCTTACAACAATTTATTCATGGTATTAGAGCTAAGTTTATTTTAATAACATTTTTTTAGAAGTGTGTAGCTTTTTGGGAGATATTTTAGATTTTTTTTGCAAGGGCTCCACCCTTGCTCTTCATTCAAATCCATTTCCCTCAATTTTTTTATCTTGAGTTTTTCTTTGCTCTCTAACTAGTTGTTGTATATTGCTCCCAAGGAGCATTTTTTAACTTTTAACTTGGTTTCAAGAGCCCATCCAAGTAGATGTTTCTCTCTTATATTTTTTTAATGCAATAATTTTTTTTCCAAAGCTCTATGTTCTAGTTTTTTTAATAATTTTTTTTCGACTAATCTTATTTATATATTTTTGTAGAAATTAAAACTATCTTAGATTTATTTTGTTTAAATTTTGTGTGTATATATATATATATATATATATATATATATATATATATATATATATATATATATATATATATATATATATATATATATTTTAATTCTGTGTATATTTATTTTTCTATCCATGAGCATAATGCATCTATTTCTTCTCTCTTTTAAATATTTAATATCATAGATTTTTTTCATTTCTAAGTAATTTTTTATCTTTAAAAAAAAATTATGTGTGTGTGTGTGTGTGTGTGTGTGTATTCAAGCTCTTTCTTAAAATTTGAGAATTTTTATATTTAATATTGATTAATCCTTATCTTGGATTTATTTCCATTATGAGCTTTCTTTTTTTTTCTATTCATATATTTAAATCTCTATAAGGTTTTTCAAACACCTATTTATTTAGCTTCCTTATTAATGTTATGGTGTTTTTTTTTTGGCTCTTTTGTGGATGCCACGATTCCTTTATTGTATTTCATCTATAAATTTTATTGAGACTTCTTCTATGTGTAATGATTCATTTCTATTATGTGTATTGTATAACCTATTTTATGCTTGCTATTTATCCAAATTGCATCACCACATTTGTATTTTTTTAATACTTTCATTGTCGATTCGATCCGTCTTTTGGTGTAATGACTCTTTTTCTCTCTCTCTCTTTTCCATATATTTCCCTTCTTCCTTGAGTCACCCTTCCATATGTAGCATTGTAGTTTGTAAGAAGTTCTTTTATCTTACCAATTGCTTCTCAGGGTGGAGTGATCTATAATGGCTTATTTATTGCGACGTTTCCTTTTATTTGTTTTTATTTTTATTTTTTATTTCCTTTATTTTTCTTTAAAATATTTATGTTAGATATTTATGGTTTAACCATTTTTTAAATATCAAGTTAAGTCTTTTTCTATTTTTACAAGGGCACCATATTATTTATGCAAAATAAAATTTATCACTTTTAAACAAAAACTTATTTATTTTATTTTCAAAGAAAACATACTTTATATTAAGAGGAATAAAGTGTTATTTACTTATTCTCCTATAAAAAAAAAAAAAATCTCTTTCTAATTTAAAAATTTCCTTAACATTTTTGGAATTTGTGAGTCTTTAATCTTTTTCAAATCAATAAAAAATAATTAAACAATTAAAGAATTTCCAATAATAATAAAAATGAGACTTCATCCTTTTTATTATTAGTATTTATAAGTTTATTATCCACATGGTTGTATGTTAAATATAATTTTTAAAATTTATTTAAATATATTAATTTGATGTTTTAATGTGGGCTTACATTTAATTCAAAAAATGATTTTTTTTTCCTTAAGCTTAATCACAATTTAAGTTTCTAGAATAGTTGATATTATCTTTTCCATTCAACTTGGAAGACTCTTATATCCATCTTATTTTTACTAAAACTTTGTTGAATTTCTTGCTCTCATTTATTCTTTGATATTTATTTTGTACTTTGGTTAAGTCTCATTTTTTGGTCTTCTTGTCCCTCCTTTGTGTCTTATTTATTTTAAGTGGTTTTTTGTCTATTTGATTTTTGAGTATTGGGTGAGCTTTCAAGACACAATGACTCAATTGTTGACCAAATTTAAACTCACCTCCACAAATTATCATTTCTAATATATATATATATATATATATATATATATATATATATATATATATATATATATATATATATATATATATATATATATATATATATATATATAATAGTTGATATGCATACTAGATGGCTCGAACCCAAAATTGATAAAAAAGAATAAAACCATTAAATTTCAAGAGAAACAAAAAGTAAAAGATTATGAGGCCTTAAGATTGATTGGCATGACCATGATCACTGCATTATATGTAAATATTGATAGTTATTTTCTTGAATCCATTACATGTCTAAGCTTGAATTTATTTATGATATGAATGAATCTACAAAAAATTAAATTCAAGATCAACTATCTTGATTTAAAGTATAATAACTTGAAAACTATAGATAATTTCTTCATTAAAGTTAACTCTTTGTATTCTCAACTCACTAGTTTAGGTGTTAAACTTTCAGATTTGAATTTAATTTATATTATCATGAAAAAATATTTAGCTCAATCTTTTCATCAGTTTATTACTAATATTCATTCACAATTAGTTTTTCCTAATTTATCTATTCAATTGATGTTTGAGTTATTTTATACTTTTTTACATCAATAGGAATTTAATTTAATTTAATTTAATGTTTTAAGACTAATGAATATATTTTTATATTTAAATATCAACATAAAAATGAAAAAGAACATACTAAGTCTAATAATACACGTCAAAAAGATCAAAAATCTAAATCCAACCTTAATAAAATGTTAGTGTAATTATTATGAAAAACATACTCATGATTAAGATCACTATTTTAAGAAGAAATATGATATTAAAAATAGAAAGCTTAAGGTCAAAGACAATGCTAGCAGCTAGTAATACTAAAAATTGATCTAAATAGAAGTATAATATTAAATATGTATTTACTTGTGCTTTATGTGCTTCTCTTATTGAATGGATTATTGATTATGGTGCTACTCAACATATGACATCTAAATATAGTTTGTTTAGTTCTTTGTAACTAGATATTTATAACAATTATTTAAGTCTTAAAAATCATGCTTCTTACAATGTTAAAGTCATAGGAACTATTAAAATCCCTAATTATGAATTACATGATGTCTTACTTGTTCTCAATTTATTTTTTTTAATTTATTTCTCAATTATGTAAACTAGATTATAAAGTAGAATTATTTAATGACAGTTGTTATATTAAATCTGTCAAGCAACATTTTTAAGTATTTGATACTTTTTTTTTTAAACAATGATAATTTTTTAAGTTTATTGGATTCTCTTCTTCCTCTTTTTCTCATGATTTTCTTGATTTTAATGATGCTAAAATGTGGTATAAAATATTTGGATATATTAATTACCAAAGTATTGCACTTATGAATAAACTTAATATGGTGTAATATGTGCCTAAATTTTTTCTCATTTATTCTATTTATAATGGTTCTATGGCTAGTAAATATTATAAAAAATATTTTCATAAGAGTCAATCTTGGTGTACTAATGAAAAGCTTCATTTAGTTCATAGTGATCTCTTAGGCCCTATGCAAATTCCTATTAATGGTGCAAAGTATGTTTTAAATTATTTTGATGATTGAATTAGGTGAATTTGGATTAAATTTTTGAAAACTAAATATCATGTTTTAGACACTTTTATTGAGTTTAATGACTTTGTTGAAAAATAATGTCATTTTTCTTTAACCATATTATGAAATGACAATGGAACTGAATATGTTAACACTATTTTTTTTGTATAGTTTAATAAACATGGTATTAAACATAATAAAATTATTTATTACACATGATCGAAATGATGCTATTGAATGTAAACATAGGACAATCACTAATATGGTTAGGAGGTTTATGTTACATGCTAAAAATATACATTATAAAATTTGTGCTAAAGATATGTATTGTGTTATCTATCTAATCAATAGGAATCCCACTAAATCTATTTTAAATATTATCCTTAAAGAAGCTTGGAGTGGTATAAAACTTAATTTAAATAATTTACATGTTTTTGGTTGTGATGCATTTGTTCATATAAGAAATAAGAAGTTAGAATCTAAAATAGATACTTTTATCTTTGTTGGTTATGATGAATCAGATAAAACTTATAGGGTGTATGATCTTAAAACTAAAAAAATAAAGATTAAAATAGATGTTAGATTTGACTAAAACGGTGTCCATGATTGTGATTCCAATTTAGATTCACTTGATATAATTTGTTCTTCTTTTTCTTTTAAACCAAGCGATGATCATAATGATGTGATGCATAATGATGTTGTTCCTAAAGTTCCTTCTCCTTGTTTTTGTATTGATCCACCTAAATCTATGCCTACATGGGATAATATTACTATATAATATTCTAGAATTAATGTAGATCTTAATGATACTTGTAAAACTAGGTGAAAATTTTGTAATTATACTTTGATGTCTAAATTTGTGAAAAATATTTATCTTATAACAAAAAAAACTCAAGGCCATCCTCATCAATAAAAATTAATGCATGATGAATATAAAACTTTGATTTATAATAACACTTTAGAATTAGTGCCTCTTCTTAAAGGACATCATTTGGTAAGTTATAAATGATTGTTTAAAACTAAGTTTAATTCTAATAATCAAATTAAAAAATATAAAGCTAGATTAGAGGCTAGAGATTTTCTTAAATTGAAAGAATTGATTATAATGATTTTTTTACCTATTGATAATATGACCATAATTAAAATCATCTTAGCTTTAGTTGCTCACATGCATTGGCATGTTTATCAAATAGATGTTAAAATTACTCTACTAAATGGTGACTTGCATGAATAAATTTAGATGTCTCAACTCTTTAGTTTTATTAATAAAGTCAATTAACATCTTGTATTTAAGCTAAACAAAGCTATTTATGACTTGAAACAATCTCTTAAAAAATGGTACTCTAAAATCTATCAATTTTTATAGCTCAAGGCTTTACTCATAGTTCTAATGATCTTAATATTTTTCTAAAAAATGTTCCATATATCATAGTTATCATTATTTTGTATGTTGATGATTTAATTATAAATATTAGTAATAATTTAATAGTTTTTTGCACTAAAAATATTTTGAACAATATATTTGAAATGATTAATTTGGGTATCTTACATTACTTTTTAGGCATTCAAGTTTAAAAAGAAAAAGATAACATTTCAATTTCTCAATCTAAATATGCATATGACTTATTATATAGGTTTAATATGTTAAATTGAAAATCTATTACTAATCCTTGTGAACTTGGTGTCAAATTATTTAATGGCATAAAAATTGAAACTGTTGATTTAACTCTCTATGGACAATGAGTTGGTAGTTTGAATTATCTTACTCATACTCATCCTACTATTTTTTTTTTTATTGGTTTGTTTTCTCATTTGATGTCTAAAACTCAAGATACTCATTTTCAATCTACTAAAACAATTATTCATTATATTAATGGCACTATAATTTTTGGTATCGAGTATACCTCAAATAATAATTTCTCTTTGGTAAGTTATTTTGATTTTTGATTGGGATGTTGATCTTAATGGTTATATATCCATATGTGGTTACTATTTTTCTTTGGATTTCAACACAATTTCATGAAATAATAAAAAATAGACTATTGTATCCATATATTTCATAAAAGTTGATTATAAAGATTACAATCATTTTACTAAGGAAGCTATTTGGCTTAGAAGATTTGTTGCAGATTTGGGCCACCCTCAATCTCTGACTACTCTGATTTTTGGTGATAATCAAAGTATCATGGAATTAGTTAAAAATATATTTTTCTATGCAAGGTCTAAGTACGTTGAGACTCAACATAACTTTTAGCATGAACTTATTGAAAATAATCAGTCTTCTCTATTTCTATCCTACTCAAGAACAAGTGGCTACTATTTTCACTAAGCCATTATGTAAAAAAATGTTTATACTCATTTGTAATATGTTAAAATTGAAGGAATTTATCATCAAGGATAGTTAGTAATTTTTCCTCCCTAATTATTTATTTATAAATACCTAAATAAAATTTAAGAGGGAGTGTTATAATTGCTCTTTAATTAATATTATTTATTTTATTCTAAGTTCCTTTTTTATATGTATGGATTCTTTTATTTATATGAAACATAAATTCATAAAAATCTAGATTATATGAAGTGTCCCTCACCTCTTTATTACCCTTTAATATTTTTGAGTTACTTGTTTAAGTAAACCTTTCCCCCACTTGGCACACAACTCTCTTCACTTTTTAAAGGACTAGGCCACAAGTGACACACACAAAGGAGGCTTGTAAGGTAATCATGAGATTATTTGTAACTCTCATTATTTTTATATAGATTTGTCAAAGAGCATTCATTTATTCATTTCCTCACTAAAAACTCATATCTCTATGTCATTTTCTCAATTTTCTCTTTTTTCTAAATTATACATGTCGATATTTTGGTGACAAGTCTTGTTATAAGATCACATAGATTTTTATCTGATACATTTCATTTCAAACTTTAAAATTATTATCTCATTTATGGTGTGTACCTTGAGAAATATATTTACCTTTAGAGATAACTTTACCTACAAAAATAAAGTTCTAAGTCTCACAATTATTTATCAGTTCTTTTTATTGATACAATTGATGATAAGCAATGGGTTTTATCTAACATTTATGCGACTAACTCTTTAGTGGATTGTATAAAGTTATGGTAAGATATAATATTTTTAAGGAATACATTCAAAGAGTTCCCTTGGATCATGGCTAGAGAATTTAATTCGCCTTTAGATCCAGGGGATAAAAAAGGTGTAAACAAATTGATTTCAGACAATGTGGAAGATGTCTCTTTTTTTATTTTCTACCATAGGGTTAATAAATATGGAATTAAAAAAGACATAAATTTACTTGGAGTAATAGAAGGTTGGGTGATAACTTCATTCAATGTATATTGGATGAAATTTTCATCTTAATGGATTGGTTGACTCATAAGAACATGATGTTAAAGACACTTCCTCAGGTTGGATCGGATCAAACTAATCTTGAGCTGAGTATAGTGGAACTTATTGAAAATGGAAAAAAAAAAAAAAGAAGGATAGAACATATGCATTTTTATCACATGGATATCCATGATAGTATTTTATAATGGTAGTATATAAAGGTAAATGGTTCAATAATGTTCAAGTTGACTGAAAAAATGAAAAATGTTTAAAATAAAAATAAAATAGTGGAATAAACAAGTGTTTGGCAATGTTCATTTGCAGAAGACAAAAAATTAAAATAAAAATTCTAAAAGATTTAAGATGAGATAAAAATAAATGGCTATGATTTTGATATTTAGAACAAGGAAAAACAACTTCTTTGTGAGTATCATACTATTTCTGCAAGGGAAAAACCCTTTGAAACTAAAATCTATATATATTCGGCTCAAAGAATGGGATAAAAATATACACTTCTTTCATTTGTTGACATTGAAACATAGAGCTTATAATTGCATCAAGGAAATTTTAGATAGTGAAGGCCATCTTATTTCAAATAGAGATCAAATCAATTAGGAAATTGTAAAGTTCAAAAAATTATTTAAAAATGACTTCAAAAAAAATATAAAATTTGAAAAAGAATTCCATAATGTTATCCTTGAACTAGGAAATCAAGAAGATGATGAAGTACTTACATCTGGGACTTCCAATGAAGATCTCAAAATTGTGATTTTAAAAATGAATCCAGACAAAGCTCCTAGACATATGTTTCCTGATTGTAGTTTTTCAAAAATTATGGAACATCATAGGAGATGATGTGGTTGAAGTATTAAATGAATTTATTACTTTAGCCCAAACATTAAAATAATTAAATCATACTTTAATTTTATTAATTCATAAAAATGAGGGAGAAGTAAATTTATCATACTTTCATCCTATCAACTTATGTAATTCCATTTTCAAAATCATTAGCAAGACATTCTCCATAAGGTTACAACCAATAATGAAAATAATTATCCAGGAGCAACAAGGGGGATTTGTCTTAGGAATAAAAATTAAAGAATAACTTATTGTTTTCCATGAATCAATTCACTCCATGGATAAGAGTAATAGTGATGGATTGATTTTAAAGCTTGATATGACCAAGGAATATGAAAGACTTGATTGGATATTTTTAGATAGAGTATTGAGTAAATTTAACTATCAGGATAAATTCAAGAAATTATCAGATCTTGCATATCCTCTTGTATGTTCTTGATGCTTGTGAATAGATTTTCTCAAATTTTTTTGAGAAGTGGTAAAGGTGTAAGACAAAGGGATCCCCTATCCTCTTTCCATTCATCATCATGGTAGAATATTTGAGCATATTTATCTCAAAAGCAATCACTTTACGAGATTTGAAAGGCTTCAAACTACCTAGACATGTTGATCCCATTTCTTATCAACAATTTTTAGATGATACCATTTTACTAGACAAGGCATCAAAAATATTTAGAAAGAGGAGAGTTTGTTCAATGTGATAGTCATATATTCATGAAATCTCATGATGAAATTCATGGTGTTTATCATGGTCAAAAGTATAATTTTTAGTTTTTTAGTATGAAACACATATTTTCATGTGTATGCATAGGTCCAAGTCTTATGTTCAGATTTCCAAAAATGAACTGTGTATTCATTGAAATGCATACATGTTATAATGTGTTAGTGATAAAATGCATATGTGCTACTGCTAGTTTAGAATTTACAAGGCTTATAGGTTTTACAAGCTAAAGAAGTGAATGACATGGTGTATATTTACTAAAATAAATATTTATGTGTAAGAAATAGTGTCAATTGATTTTAGTAAATACAATAAATTAGAGTCACTTTGAATTTTATAGAGTTCATCTCATTTCTCTAGGAGTTATTGATTAAAATATAGTTTTTCAAAATATAATATCGTTATTACCTAGTCATTTTTAAGGTTTTAGTATTGGACCCAACATTTTATGTTGTAATGTTTTTTTCCATTGCCAAATTTTTACATCATTATAGTCATTTTTTAGGTTTTGTGGCCTCCCATATTGATTTATAACATATCTAGGAGATCTAAGTCTTTAACTTTTAAATTATAAAAACTTTGCATTTGGTATAGATAAAGAGAGATTCTAAAAGATATTATCTCTATACAATGTGATTTGGGTATCACTTAGACACAATTGACTTAATGATTGAACTAATTACTCAATGTAGTCACTGAAAGATGTAATTTCGGTCAATTTGATCTCTATGAACCTAATTATGACTATATTATATGAATTGGGGCATAATTAGCTATAATTTAATCACTGATTGAACTAATTATGTGATTAGTTTAATCATGAATATAATATAAGCCAATGTTATATTTATGAACCTAATTACAACTATACAATGTGATTTGGGGCTCAATTGGCCCCAAATATATCACTAATTGAACTTATTGCATGATTTTTTCAATCAAAAATATAATTTAGATTGATTTTATCATCTAATTATAGGAAGACTCACTCATTTTATCCGCTACTTATAGGAAGCCAAACTTGTGCTTCTATGTACCCCATGTATATGGGAAGACCCCCTATTTTTTTTAATAGCCTAACCATAATAATCCTTTGAACATTTGTTTTTATGATGTATTGGTAAGTGGTTATCTTCAAAAAGTTACTTTTACTATACCTAAAAGACAAGATAGTGGGATATGTAACAATTATTCACCATAGTTAGAGATCTAAAATTTTGATCTAACACTCTTTGATGAATGAGATTAATACATTTTAAAGATAATAGACTAAACATGCACTGTAGTAACATTTCCTATAACCCTGACATCGTTATAGTCATAGATCTAACTCTAACTTCTTGGAAACACAATAACAAGCAATAGTCAGGAAAAAAATAACATATTATGTTAGTCAACCAAAACACAGTAGCTACAGTAGCTAAAACGGTCATAATGGTCCAAAATGGTTACCTAAACTTGATATAGTAGTCATCTGATAGGGTGACTATATAGAACTATGATTTTATCATTTGAACAATCATTTTAATGGGTATTTTAAAATTTTAGAATTTTTTCCACACAGTCTTAAAAAGACATGTTTTTTTTAGGTTATGAAAATTATATTGCCTTGATCATCTCATTGAGTTGATCATTTTAACATATAATTATAATTAAATTTTTATGGCACCCCCAAACACATTTAGTCAATGGTTGTCACCCATGTAGGAAGTTAGACCATGGCAATAACATTAAGGAACTCTAAGCTAAATTCCAAGCATAGCTTGACTTTTAACTCATTGAGTTTAATGAGCAACTACATGAAATCAATGGAAAAAATATTATTCTATCTAATAGATCTAATGGTGATAAATATTATAAATGTGATTTTTCATCCTAAACCATTCCATGTGCCCCAAATTAGAATTTATAAAATTTGATGGTACAAATCAACCATGTAGATTTACCATGTTAAATAATATTTCAGCTTACATAGTACATTGAGGGTAGAGAAAGTACAAGTCACATCATTTCAATTAGAGAATGAAGTTATTGAGTAGTGACAATGATACAAAAAATCTCATAGAAAACCCACTTGGGATGATTTTGTCAAAATTTTGTGTGTTTGTTTTAGTCCCATAGCCTATTATGATTTCATAGGATCCCTAACCAAATTATGATAAACTATAATAGTTCACGATTATCAAATTAAATTTGAAAAAGTGACCAACCAATCCAAAGGGTTAAATGCTTATTTTTTCAAGAATGATTTCATCAATGGGCTCAAATATATATTTTTCATGAAGATCATGATGTTTAAACCGTATAACATGATGGAAGAATTAGGATTGGCCAAGATTGCATAAGATAAGATCACTCCCATCATTGATCTTATAATTTTGATTTTTTCAAGACATCTACAACAACACAACTAGTCACAAACCATCCTTCAAATTTGACCCCATTAAATGACTTAGAGAGACTTAAATGCACACTCTTTCTGAAAAGGGATACATTACAATTATGCTAAAAAATTCACCAAATGACATAATTCAATTGAACATAAGCTATATTAGTTAGATGTCAAGTCACCACCAGATGCTAAAGAATGGAAAAATGTTTAATATTCCCACAATGAATAAATTGAAGTCAAATAAGCAAACACCTCAATGTGTCACCCTAAAATTTAGATTCATACCATGGCTATGGTAACCATACCTTCGACTATGAGAGTAAAGTGATATTTTAAGAAACACCCCATAGTTATTCCTATTGACTTTGGTAGCATGCATAATTTCATTGATCATTGGATATGTTAGGATTTAATATTCATAAAATTATTAATTATTATATAGGTTTAAATATTTTAAACCTATTATATCATATTATTTTATTTGTTATTATCAAGAACTGTATTCTTGTAAGGTTTTTTGTTACCCTTGACTATTTTAGGTTGTTAGATCTAATGTTATAGAAAGTTTTTGTGTTATCTTGATGGATATATTATATCCAATTATATTGTATCAAATAAATATATGAAAATAGTGTTCATAAGATGGCTTGTATAGAAAATATATGGCAATGAAACTCAAGACAATGATATAAGTCTTTAAGATAAATGTTGTCCTTTGAGCCTATGGTTTGGATGTTGGAAATAGATATAATTATATAATATGATCATGTTAATGATTTGAAATTTCAAGTAAGTGTCCTTATAGGTGTTATGATTCATGTTCATCATGACTGGTTCTTAATCTGGAATGATTGTTTCAGGTAGGCATAATGAAGTAAAGTGTTTGAGACCCCATAACATAAGTTATTGCATACAATGCACTTATTATTTTTATTTGAGACATAAGATGACCTATTCATGATTTATGTAATGTGGAGAGATAGGTTGAGTTGTAATGAGGAATCTAAAATGGCTTATCAAATTGTGTAAGGACTATGAGAGAGTGGCTTGAGAGATTAGTCTGTAAAACCAATGATTATCACTAGAGTTTGAGATATAATAATTTGAGGATGATATATAGATCATATAGGAGATATTTATGTTAATTATATGTCTTTTAAACACTCTTAAAAGTGTTAAATGCAAACTTATACATGATTTTACTTTTGAAGCTACATGGAGTTTTGAGTAGTCATCTTACAGAGGTGAGTTTGAAGTATTTTGCTCAGATTTGAAGCATTTATTGAATATAAGGCCATTATATAAGTATAAAAGATTAATGAGAGGGATTTTTAATTCATGGTTTGTCCCTGTTCAAATTTGGAGAGTCAAAAGTTCTTAACATTACTTTGACTGTGATCATTTTGAGTGGTTATTTGTCAAGAGTGGGTTTAAAGCCTTTCGGCCTATTTTATGATTTCAAATGGACATGGTGATATTTTTGAGGTCACTAAATATATATTAATTTTAATTTTTCATATGGTTACTTATAAAATTTTAATTTATGCTTCTGTTGTGTGAGGTAGACTTTTCTTGTGTATGAAGGCTTAATGGTGACAAGGCCTAATGGCATGGTTCAAATGGTGAATTTGAATTAAAAGTGGTATGGACCTATGTAGATTATAAAATGGGTATATTTTAGGTTTATTATAATTTTTTCATGAATTTTTTAAGAATCAAATTGTTTCAAGGGGTCAAAGTGTAACATGTGCATTAGAGAAGGCCTAATTCCTTTATGTCTCTATTATGCCTAATAGGGTTTTAGTCCTTAAAGGTAATGAATGACTTGTGGGATGATTTTTTATTATGTTAAATGTGTTTTATAACCTATTACATTTATAATATAAGTGTGGAAATTATCTTTTCTGACCAAGATGGTTAAGAGCAAGTGATGTGTATAAAAGCAAGGCTTAATTAGCCTATTTGAGTTTGTTAGAGAAGTGTGAAAATAAGTGAAAGAAATAACCATTATAGGAGTATAATAAGGTAATTTAGGAAAATTATAAGAGGAAATAGGTCATGATGAACATTTAATATATTATATATGTGGATGACAAGGTCAATTGACCTAATGAGCCTAGAAGAGGCATGTTGAGTGAGAAGGCCTAATAGGCTATTTGAGAGAGAAATAAGTGTGAGAAGAGCAAGTAGAGGAGGTAATATTAATTTGAGTAAGAAATATGTGTCCAAGGGTTATTATATATTCAAGGTATCTGAGTTGGTGCTTCATTGCCTATGGGGTTAGAGCCTTCTTACAGGTTAAAGCTTGTTAAAAACACTAGTTGAGTTGGTGCTTGATGAGTGAGGGGTTGGTACTCCTTCTGGGGTTGGTGCCTAACTAAATTTTTTTTTAATTACTTATAATATAGTGGTCTAAGTGGTGTGATAGTGGGTTTTATCCCCCATGAGGGTTTCCCCATATCTGTGGTGTACATGTGTTATGTTCTTGCTTCATGCTTATGTGATTGTTTATCTATGCTTTGCCATATTTCTATGTTAGTTTGAATGGGTAATGAGTGATGTATGGAATTGAATGAATTATTTTCACATTGATTCAACCCCCCCTCTAAGTGGTTATGATTTCAACAAATATATGGTGACCTAGGGGCTAATTGAGACTAAAATCACATTCTAAAATTAAAAATATGTTCAAAGAACCTAAATTGTCCCTAATTACCTTTGTGATTAGACATTATTCACCATATAACATAAAAAATATGGACAAAAACACATTATGGTCACAAAAAGATTCAATCAACTCAAATTGTCCTTAATTTCCTTCATGATTGAACCCTAAACCCTAAACCTTATGTCATATATACCTTAAAATATAAGCCCTAAACCCTAAAACCTAACTTTTAAACCCTAAAAACCAAATTATTAAGCCCAAATTAACATAATTTATAGTAATAATTATGTTTATAAGGCTCAATTTTACCGAATTGACTAATTTTCTCAATTTATGGTAACATGGGGGCCAATTGATCCCAAAATCATATTTTTCAGTTAAAAATAGGTTCAAGGAGATAAAATTTGACCAAATTGCATTTGTGATTAGACCTAATTCATCATAAAACATAAAACCTATGACCAAAAACACATTGTGGTTATAAATTTAGGTATAATCAGCTCAAATTATCCTCAATTACCTTCATGATTGGAATCTAAACCCTAAACCCTATCTTATATTATACACAATTGCCATTATGGTAATTTTGTTTATGTGGTAATTCTACATACATGGTTATTTATCTTTACATTTCAAAAACATGGATTAAGGCTTGGGAATTGCATGGATTCCTGAGCCTCAAACATGAACTTGTAACACACAGAGCTGAATGTGTCTTTTCTACCAAAAATAAAAAATTGCAACTTCACCCATGATAGACACTATCCATTTTATTGAATTTTTCATTGAAAATAGTACTAAAACATCAACTAAGTCTCCTCTTTATATATATATATATATATATATATATATATATATATATATATATATATATATGATATGAGATTTTAATATTTTGATTGCTTTAAGGTTGTTATTTAAGTATTTATTGACTAAGTATGTTTTGGTAGTGATATATGCCATGATTATTCATGTTCATATTTTTTTATGTATGATTTGATTCATTTATCGAAATCAGAGAAAAAACACATATGGTTACCAATTATACCTAATTCTATACACATTACAAAAATACAAGTCTAATTTTTGATATTTTTTTAGGTAGTTAGGGGGGTGTGTGGTTGGCTATACATTTTTTTATCATATTTTATGGTATAATAAATTGTGAACATAGTAAAAAAAACTCATTAAATAATTTTAAAAAAAAAAAGGCTGCAAACTAGATGATCTTACGAAGGGGTTTAAATAAAAATCAAATGATACTAAAAAATGGTGGGGCACATGGACAACTACCTAGTATGAATTTTATAAAAAAAATACCACTTCTTCAATTTTATAATGTTTGACCTAGTTATACTTAACCATTTGAAAAAATCTTGGTAGTTTTTGAACTACACTCGATATGATACAATTCATCTTTATATAACATCTTCAAATTATGAGTGTAGATATCTCAAATAATCCATTCAAGTCAAGGTTTCATGTTTTTTAGGAAAAACATGTTCACTTAAGACCCCCTTTTGACCCTCTAGTTATGTGCACTTACCCATTATTAAAATTCTATCTAGAAGGATTTATGTGGTCATTATTAAAAATTTCAATATAGTACCTACTAAAAAAGGTAAAAATTTATTATGTTTTGAACATCAAGTAGCTCTTAATTGGATAATTGATCCTACTACTATTGGAAAGAATGATATTAGAGATAAAATTAGAAGAAGAAATAAATAGAAACCTCCACCTTTGGTATGGTTAAAGATTAACTTTGATGGGGATTCCAAAGGGAACCCAATCCCATCAAGAAGAAGAGGTATAATAGGAGATCATCAAGGAAATTTTGTGACAACTTATGGAAAAGACATGGGAATTAAGTCTAATCATTGAAAATAATCCCTTTTAGCTCCATGGGGTCTTAATTTATCTCAAAAATTGGGAGTTAAAATTCTCATTACAGAGGGAGATTCATTAAACATAGTTAATTGTCTCTCAAGGAAAATTTTTGTTAGTTGGTCAATCAAAAAATTCATGGATGAAGCTATACCAATTTGGGATTCCTAGCAATAGGTGCTTATTTAACATGTGTATCAAAAAATAAACATGATAAATGAATGGTTCAGTATAAACTCTAAGATAGACAAAATGGAGAGAAATTGACTTAGAAGGAAAATGATTGAGAGAGAAGGTATAGAATTTGTTATGTACTTGTTTTAAGACCCTATTATTATGATCAGGTGGGTTCCATTTTTAAAATAACCTATATATGTCTATTTTAATAGTCTATAAATTATAAAACCCATAAGGGTTAAGCTAATTAGGGTTTAGTATAAATAAAAAGGGTCATATCTATACATTTGATCCTCATGAGTGCATTGAAACAATGTGTAAGAGAATACATGAATTGTATAGATGATTTAATAAAGATTAATAGTCTTGGTAAACTAAAAGGTGCATGATATGAGGATAATTCTCATTGGTCTCTAGGATACCAATATAAGTGGATATATAAGAAAGGATAAGAAGATCTAGTAGATGCTATCGATAGAGTATTGTTAGTGCCATGAATGGTTAAGCAATCATAAAATTCAAAGTTAGTTTTTGAAAATAAATTATTAATTATATGGTCATAGTTTCATGAATTGATGATATAAATTTTGGGATATTTCTATCTAATTACAATCTCATACCTTTCAATCATTATCCCAGGATACTTTAATTAATACCCCTTTTTATTTACATAGATTCACCATTCAATAAAAATTTACACTCCATTAGACCCATATTGATGATAGATAATCTATTACCCACTCTAATTATATTTTTGTATCCTCTTATACTTTACTTATGGTTATTTATAAACCATTCTAATTCAAATTAGACTTTTATCCATTTTAAGTGTGCTTTTCCATTATATTAGTCCTTCAAGATCAATCTATTTAAACTATTAATGAAATTTTATTATTTATATCAATACCTAGTTTATCTAGATTTTATCTCATTCATAAATTTCATCCTTCATTATGGATCCCTTGGTTACCATAATTTAATGTCAAGAAGGATCTTTCGATTCATTCAATCTTCCATTGGATCTACTTAGAACTCTATCACATTAAACAATCTATAACTTTAACCGTATTTCTATTAACTCAAGAACATCATAAGGCCTAAAAATTCTCAAGATAATTATATTTATCTTATCTATTATTTTATAAAAGATCAAAACACCAATTAAGTTTCCAAAAGACCTAGAAAACTTGACTCAACCCTAAAAAAACATTATAGGACTATGTGTAGGCATCTTAGGTTTTAGTAAAGATGTTTATTGTTCTAGTTTCCTCTAAATAGAACATTTAATGACCTATTTAATGGATATATATTTCCTACAAAGTTTATAAACCAACCTTTGTTGTAGTGATTTCTCAAAAGATTAACTTAATAAAAACTCTGCTCTTTTAGATATGTGTAGGCCTAGTTCAGTCTTCTTGAAGGAACTTGGGATTGATTAACCTACATAATAATTTGTATTATATATTAAGATATTTTTTAGTGATTAAAAAACCTTTAAAAACATTCATACTATGTTTGGAGCCAAATAACATGACAAAACAATTGAATTCTTCCTTTTTGGAACCTTCTTGGTGACTACCTACAACAGTCCTACACACAGTCAGTTGTAATTGAATTAATATAAGTAAAATCAACTTAAAAACACCTTTATTAGTTCCCAAAAATGTTATAACAACTTTCTAAAAAGTTTATAAATGTTTCATATGTTAAATATCTAGTTATGGGTCTTTTTATCCAATAAATTTTTGTCTAGGATTTTCACTATTCATATAGAGCCGAGATCTTGTTAATGATGGTTCATAAAGATATTTTATTTTTAGATAAAAATAAAAAATCTAAGAAAGACTGAACACCATCCTCTTTCCTTCACAAATTGATAATTGATGTCATGCACTTGTTTAAATGTGTTTTTGGCTGACTATATATGACTAAGTACACACAAACAACGGGTTTTGAAGGGTTTTTTATACAAGAACATTGAATTGGTTGTAAAATCATTATATATTCAATGAAACCTTACTTTAATCTTATAAACCAACAAAAACAAGTATTCATCCTGGTATCCTTTGTACGCATGTAATAAAATGATGATCTTTACATACAAACCTCAAAACTCTTAATGACAGATTTTCAATAATTCAAATCTTGTAAACCCTTGAAACATATAATAAAATCAAGAGGACATGGAATATTTCACTTACTAATTTTTCAAGTTGAAGATATTATTTAAGCATAATATCCTCCTTTTATTAATCACTCTTAATACATACACTTATAGTCATGTAGACTGCCAAGACAATACATGCCCAAAAGCCTTATCCCCTTTTAGTCTCCCCTTCTATCTTCTAAGACTTCATTCTTTAACATTTATACATGTTTCCTTTGATTTATTAAGATCCTTGATTCAATGTTGATCTTATTATAACAACCAAAATAAACATAGTTTATCTTCTAAAATATTTTCCTCATAACCTTACTTGTTAAAATAGGTCTTCAACGTAGGATATAGCTTCTAGAGGAGGTTCATAGAATGATTTACATTTACCTAGAGTGAATATATGTTTTTAATGATATAATTTTCCCTTAGGATCATGAGGTGTAATTACATGTCTTCTTTAATGAATTATACCCCATCTAAGCTTATACAGTATTTTAAATATTCAAATATTCCATTTTTGGACAAAAAACCCAACTATTATTAAATTGACCTATGAAAAGACAAATGAAGCATACAAGGCTTATTAATAGCTTTGCAAAGACCCCTAGTATGCTACAAGACTATGAAAAAGTATAAATTTAACATATTTACATTGTTTAAATTATTCATATTATGATACTTCTGCATCACTGTTAAAATGTGACTGAGATAATTTAAGAAACATTTATATGGAAAAATATGGGTGTAAGTTAAATTAAGATATTTAAATGAGGAGGTTCTCAAGTTAGGTATGGATAGAGAATCATGTCTCAAAAATAATGAATTAATGTCTAATCTTGAAGAAATCCATTCCAACTATGATATATTTTTAAAATAGAATTCAAGGGAGAATTTTTTAAATGAAGGAGATAAGAATGATTATTTTTTCCATAATACAATCAAATAAAATTTAAACTAAAAAATCATACAAAATTCATAGTGAAAAATCTCATTATTAATATTTTGCATATAATATGACTATTTATATTATTCCCACTATCACATCACTTTAAATCAGCTAAAATTATCAAATCACCTAAAATTATCAAATGTGGATCCATAGTCAAACATTACACTTCATTGTTGATAGTGGAATTGAAAAAAACCTCATTTCACATAAATTAGTTTTACAATATAATAATAAAATCCATAAAGGCTAACAAAATAAAAACATAATATAATGTCAATTGAATGCCATATAGGCATATGTACATTGTTAATAACGCATATATTTCAATTTATGCATAAAAAATGTGTACATTACAATATAGGTATACAAAAAGTTACATCAAGTAAGACAATATATAATCATCAAATAGACTTACTCTCTTTTCTTTCATCGAATAATACCCTTCCTGGGATGTCCTGATGGTATATAGAGGCAACTTAAACATCTTGGATTGATCCAAATTCTGACTATGGGTCCTATGCTCATAGTTTTCTTACAACTAAACCTATCAAAATATAAGAATTATTATAAAATTAGCATAAAATACATCCAAAAATGTTAAGAAATTAATTTTAAAATAGAATTAAAAAACATTTAAACATGTACTTACTTCAATATCATGGTTCCAACTCAATCTGATTTTGACACTCGATTGGGTTAGTGGTAGGTTGAGCTACATGAACATGCATTTGAAATAAGGAAGAAACATCAGACATTTCCCTATTCATCATTTTAATGAGACTATTAGATGTTATGGGATAACCCTGCATACACAATACGTTCACATAAGATACATTTTTGGGGAAAGTATGTAGTGAAATTATTAAAAAAAATCTATTTTACAATTCATAGTTACAAGTAAATATGTACCTCTATGAGGTATTGTTTAGATGACATTACTAAAATAATTCCTATGTCTGTCTCCACTCAGAGTCATAAAGGATTGTCTACTCGAGACATAAACTCAAAAAACAAGGGCTCACTTAGTTATATATAAAGTATCAAAGATATATGGTAATTTTTCTCCTTTATTAAATAAAGAGTGTTGGGATAAATACCGGAAGCACACAATTGATTACCAAGCAACTTAACATGAGGAATTAAACCAGAATACACAAGTAACTAGAATTCAAAAATAACACAGAATATGAGAGACAATACACAACTTGTATTAAAACTCTTTCAGAAGGAAATACAACAAAGAAGGCTGCCACAGTGCTTCTTCCTTACACACCTCTAGGGCTCCCACACCTCTAGGGAATAAATAGTAAATCTTCCCTCAAAGCTCTCTCCCTTAGGTCCCAACACCCAACTTAAACACAGAGTTGGTGTTCACCTCCAACCAGCTAGTATCCACTACTGCCAGTACTCTTGTGCTCCACGCACACCACAAGTGCTCCACGCACTCCACAAGTACTCAACGTACTCCAAGTAGATCCTACCTGACCCTGCTCCCTGTTGTGTTGCTGTCCTCCTTGATCTTGCACACCTGCAAATCAATCTAGTTCTGCACACCTGCAAACCTGGATCATACATACACATACACCTGCTGATCAATGATCTTACTTACCATGTAGATCTCCTAATGTAGCCATGCACCCCTGATGACCAAGATCCTACATACATGAAGAACCCCTCTGATTCTCCAAACCAACACCCACACTTGGTACTGTGGCACTAGGAGGAACACACCATTGCTCTCTTCACACACAGAAGGAGCTTATTTTTGCTCTCTTACTCTCTAGCACACATTTACAATACAACCAATGAGTCTCTTAAATAGATCTCATGCAAACAATAATTAGACACCTAATTACAATAATTAGATCTGCAGCTTTGAGTCTAAAATTAGCTCTTGACATGTAAACACTTGGTTCGTCAACTAACTTCCCGTAATACTCACAGCTCGAACCACACAGGTGACCAACGTCGGTCCCTGTCTGCCTGGAGGTTACCGATGCTGGCCAAACTTCTGTCGACGTCGGTTGCATTCCTGTCTATACCCTGTCGACGTCGTTTGGCCTAACTAACGCCGGTGTCTGTGACACTCAACAAACTCTCCAATGGCCTTCTCCATGTATGCATCAGTGAAGCTTTTAGCTCCACAACCTAACAATCTCCCACTTGGAGATAAACAGCTGCACTATACCTGTACCTGTACCTCGTCTAATCTGTTTCCTGGCTTGTATCCCTCTTCAAGCTCAGCCTGAAGACCACCCAACACACAACCTGTGGTGTACCTCCTATCATCTGAGTAACCTGCGACATCTGAACCTACAAACCCATGTAGTGAAGTCCTGACCCTGAATAGCATAAATCCCTGCTGCTGGTCCCTCTCACATCCCTGAGAACCCACTTCCCTAAATTGGCTCCTAACTCTCTGACAACACCCACTTCTTGGGCAAACTCAGGTCTATCCCAGACCTCATGTGATTTTGGACACTGAACTGTCCAGCCCTTAGTGTGCTCCAGCTCTGCATCCTGCATAATGAACCTCGCCAACACCTGATTCACATCAGCTCCCACTGGAGACAAAATCAACCTGTGATCTCCATGTCTCCCATGCCAAAGAATTTTGCTACTCCAAATTCTTCATAGCAAACCACTGAACTAATCTTACCCTTAGCTCAACAAAACCCTGTATGTACAAACCCTGCTAGCAAACCATCCACATACAGTAACTAGATAATGTTGCGACCATCATCCACTTGGTAAGACAAACCACAGTAGTTACCCTGACATTGACTAAAGTCATGCTTTGTCATCCACCTATCAAAACCTGTACCACTGTCCTGCAGCTTCCTCAAGACCATATGACCTGGTCTTCCATCTCATGTGTCCGTTCACTCTATTCTTCAACTAAGGAATCCATTCATCTCTATGCTTTCATCCAGCTGGCAACCCTACCAAATCTCCCGCTTGGTTCTGCATCATATTCCTGCCATGCTCCCACTGTTTCCTGGATCCTTCCTGCTCTGCAATTAGCAACTAGTATAAAGAAGAGGAACAACAAATTTGAGGCTTACTTACCACCTTCAGTCCTCCATATGGGTGTTTGAGACTCCTTGACAGCTTGCTGTCTACCCAAAATCCATTACAGTGACCGACCTCAGTCACCACACAGTCTGCATTCGACCGATGTCGGTTCCCATGCACCTGTCCTGACTACCAACTCTGTCAATGTCAGTGTCCCCTGTTGCTAACATCAGTCCTCCTGATCGACGTCAGTCTTACCTATTACCGATGTCAGTCCTCCTGACCAACATCGATCTTACTCTGCCTGACACTGCTGGCTTCGGTCTGCACATGACCAACATCAGCACCTGTCTGTTCGACGCTGGTTCCTCCTGATCGACACCGGTACCTGTGTTCGCATGTGAGTGATGAATTTTTACCTGTGAGCTCCTTTGAATCAAAACCCATGTCCAAACTGCCCTACTCAGATGTATCCAGCCCCATCCACTGAACTCTATTCGTCATCTCCTCCAAGAACACCAAGGCTTTCTAGTTCTTAAGCTTGTCAAATATATCATTCTTCCTCTTAAGAACATGCATCTCCTTCTTCCTCATGTGACCAAGCCTACAAAGCCACGTCTCTGCAATGGAAGAAGAATTAGTAATATAAGCAAGTAGATAAAGAGTACCTGCTTTCTTACCACTAGCTAATTCAAGTGCATCCACTGTGAGAGTTCTTATGCATCTCTCATCACCCAACCTCCCTGAAGAAATTAGCCACATCTCCAAGCTTGGGACCTGCATGACCTCCTTCAACACCTATGTGTTATCCGCCTGCAATTTCAACATCACTTCCCCTTTGCCAATTCTTTAGCAAGGCTCACCAGCTCCTCTCCTTGGGGCTACATGGAAAGAGGCAACCAAATCTATTATCCAAGATTCAACTTTATCCAAGAAACCTCCCAGAGCATCTTGTGCAACAACCCTTGCAACATCTGCATCTTCAGTTCCTTCATGCTGATCTGCTACCAACCAACAATCTTTTTTTACCTGCTCTTTCTTTCCATAGGACCGTAAGTGACCATCTGTGCTTTTCAACTCCTCCATTCTTAGCTTACTTTCTTCTGCCATTGCTCTACTCCCACTCAATCAAAAATCCTTGAGAGTGACCTATAACCAAACATAAAACCTGCTTCCTGCAACCTTAGCTCTGATACCACTTGTTGGGATAAATACCGGAAGCACACAATTGATTACCAAGCAACTTAACATGCAGAATTAAACCAGAATACACAACTAGAATTCAGAAATAACACAAAATATGAGAGACAATACACAACTTGTATTAAAACTCTTTCAGAAGGAAATACAACAAAGAAGGCTGCCATAGTTCTTCTTCCTTACACACCTCTAGGGCTCCCACACCTCTAGGGCATAAACAGTAAATCTTCCCTCAAAGCTCTCTCCCTTAGGTCCCAACACCCAACTCAAACACAGAGTTGGTGTTCACCTCCAACTAGCCAGTATCCACTACTACCAGTACTCCTGTGCTCCACACACACCACAAGAGCTCCACGCACTCCACAAGTACTCAACGTAATCCAAGTAGATCCTGCTTGACCCTGCTCCCTGTTGTGTTGCTGTCCTCCCTAATCTTGCACACCTACAAATCAATCTGGTTCTGCACACCTACAAACCTGGATCATACATACACATACACCTACTGATCAATGATCTTACTTACCATGTAGATCTCCTAACGTAGCCATGCAACCCTAATGACCAAGATCCTACATACATGAAGAACCCCTCTGATTCTCCAAACCAGCACCCACACTTGGTACTGTGGCACTAGGAGGAACACACCATTGCTCTCTTCACACATAGAAGGAGCTTATTTTTGCTCTCTTACTCTCTAACACACATTTACAATACAACCAATGAGTCTCTTAAATAGATCTCATGCAAACAATAATTAGACACCTAATTACAATAATTAGATCCGTAGCTTTGAGTCTAAAATTATCTCTTGACATGCAAACACTTGGTTCGTCAACTAACTGCATGTAATACTCGCAGCTCAAACCACACAGGCGACCGACGTTGATCCCTATCTGCCTGGAGGTGACTGACGCCGGCCAAACTTCTACCGATGTTGGTTGCATTCCTGTCTGTACCCTGCCGATGTCAATTGGCTTGACCGACACTGGTGTCTATGACACTCAGGAAACTCTCTAATGGCCTTCTCCATGTCTGCATCAGTGATGCTTTTAGCTCCACAACCTAACAAAGAGTGTAAGATTAACTCAAAATTCTACATCTGTATAAGTAAAAGGTGTCATGCTAACACAAGTAGATGTAATAGTGGATGGACTAGAAGTTATCTCCACTGTTAGTGATGAAGGAGTGTCTACTTGAGACATCAACTGAACATACAAGGTCTGGCTTAGTTTTATATAAAGTATGAAAGATATATCATAATTTTTTTTCCTTTATTAAGCTAAGAGTGTAAGATCAACACAGAATTTTACCTCTATATAAGTCAAAGGTGATGTGTTAACATAGGCAGATGTAATAGTGGATGGGTCAATAGTTGGCTTCGTAAATCTAAATAATGGTTGTATAAGATCAAATCTTGTAAACGTGAACTATGATAATGAAGTCATTGTATCCTCTTAGAACATAAAAATTTACATATGTATTATTCATTTCTTATGTATATTAAGTTTTATATTTTTAATTTGTAAATATAGATTAAATTTGACATAACATTTTTATAAAATATACCTACATCTATATGGTGGTCGATGACTTCACACTTAATGTGTGTGCAGAAAAACTATTCAATCAATACTATATGATCCAATCCATTTGAAACATCAATGTCATCATCATCAAAATATCTAGTACATATAGCTCTAAAATATCTACAAGGATGGATTTTTGTATGCACATTAGGTGGTGTATCTCCAATATCCATTATTTAAAGATTACTTGTATTCTAAATGAGTGTATTAGTAAGCACACTAAGTGCATGCAAAGTGTAGATCTCTATGACCTCCTTCATTACAAAGGGGATCTTGAGATAAAGTGGGTTTTGGATATAGATCATTACAGGTTGATTAGGCACATGATTTACACCTATTTGATCTTGTACAAAGCCTTTCCCTTATCCCTTTAACTCACCATAATCAAAATAATTTGAAATCTCATTAAGGATAAATTAACAATAGAGTTTCCTCAAAACATACAATGGGACATCATGGTTATTACATGGTAGATAATCAAACACCATCTACCATTGGTCCCATATATTGGCTTTGATCAATTTTTTTTGGCACCTATGGATTGGGAAATGTTTAGAAGTTAATGGAAATGGTGCATTGGTGGCTATGTCAATGAATAATGAACAAATGGTTGATGTTGAAATTTTTATTTTTGACCTCATGTGTCATCAATTTATCAGCATAATAAGCCCTAAAATTATCCTAATGTGATGCCCATCTATCATTTGACTCATTATCATGTCAACTTCACTCAATATTGACTCTAGGTTATTATATAGATAAGTGTGGTCGAAGTTGGTGGATGTGGGATTCATTATCTCATAATTACTTGCTCAATTTCAATTTTATTTTCCACAATATGTGAATTTATATCCTCCCAGTTTCCTGGGAGATCTTGTGGAATTATAGGAGGGTTATGTGGAGTATGAGGCTTAGGAGGGTTAGGTAGAGGGTTACCCAAAGGATTACAAGGGTTAGGTGGAGGGTTAGCTAGAGGATTAGGAAGGTCAGGTGGATGGTTAGCCATTGGAATAACATGGTCAGGTGGAGGATTAGGATGATGGTTATGGTCTCTTGGAGTAGATTGGCCTATTTCAAACAAATATTTTACAACTTAAATAATGTAAAAAATAAAAAATCGGTAAAATACAAGGTTAATAGGTGTAGGTTTTTATCACTTACCTTGTCTATGTGGTGGCATTGTGAATTTTGGGATGTGTCAAGTTTTCCATTAGACTTATGGTAAGTTTTGAAGTCTTTGGATGAGAAATGTGTTCATAGAATAATACTTGGGAGTTGGAAAAATGGTAAATGGAGCATTAAAATTTCGGTTTTTAAAAAAAAAAAATTAAATAGTTAATGCATACACATTATTATAACATATACGTATTACCATAATTAATACACATTGTTGTAACATGTATGCATTATGGCTTAGAAATTGTCGACCCATACTATTAATAACACATATGCATTATTCACATCATGGGTACGCATTAAGTGAATAACGCATATGCATTAAAGGGTATGTCCATAGAATTATCCCTCAACTATGTGCACATAACCTTATATAAAAATTATAATTATACTATAGTATAAATTATAATTATATTATAAAAATTATTTTGAAACATAATGCATAATAAACATAAGTAAATTATTATAAATTTGACACAGTTTGAAAATATTACTCCAGACTCTTGATAAAAATTGCTCTGCTAGGGTTTGCATGTTATCATTGAACTTTGTTATCTTATTTTTATTGTATCACACACTTATATAGGATTTTTATGGCCATCTCATATTTAATTTGTCTATAAATTTGTTGAATGTTTTATAAATGGCCCTTAACCAATCTTTTGTAACCATTGTTTCCAGCATTGAGAAGGACAACAACAAAATGAACTTGTAAATTTATCCCAAAGGTCTATGATGAGGTAAAAATTATAATAATACTCATGAATTAAATGTTTATTTTAAAATAGTTGTAGTTAAAAATATTTTTGTATGGTATGAAAATATTTGTTAGACTACATACTATGTTGGTTGGATATATTCTAGAATGATTCCCCAAATGCCTAGATTAGACACCACTAAGAACCCTTTGGGTTTCAAGTGACTAGAGTTCATAACCTCAAAAAGGGTTTTTTATTGCTTCCTCTAAATAACCATCATATGAGAAAGTTATTTATAAATTGATTTTCTAGTTCTTTTGAAACATTATAATGAGTGTGTCCCCTTGGTCTTGCAATTTTAAGGCCTCTAGGAAACCATACCTTAGGTAATTATCTATGTTAATTTAGTAGGTATTCTGATTTCATTATTTGTGTTATTATATATAATTTTCAGATTTGATTCTACACATCCTAACAAGTGTGTTTCTATCTATTTTGATTTGTTTAAAAAATTGAAATAGTTTATCGATAATTAATTAGGGATTGAATAATTAGAATTGAAAAGTCACCTACGTCAATTTTCCAAACACATGATATGATTTTTAAGCACCCAACCATATGATTTATAACTATCCCCTCATTATCCACTCAAGGCTATTTGTGTATCAAGTGCTACCTAAAAAGAAAAACATGGCTAGAAAGAATGATGGGTGGACCACTATGTCAAACAAGAAATCTATTGTGAGGAATAAAAAATCCAAGATGGTTTATTCTTATCTCACTACCAAACTATTACAAATTGCTATAAATGTGGATAATGTTATTCCTTCTCCCCTCCTTGCTCCATAATCTCTTAATCTATTGTTTACCATGTAAACATAAAATTTTAAATATAATTGCTTACCAATTGAAATTTATATTATTTGAGCATCGTCAACTAGTTCTCCCATGATATGGGGATCTCATAGTATACCTACAATAGTGGTGACTCTCCATGAGAATAAAATTTAGATGGTTAAACATCATTCCATATCACTAGGGTATTTTTTACTTCAACACTAGCAACCATTATTAGGTAATCATTTTTCCACATTTGGCTTAGAGTAAGTTATAGAGGATGGGTTGGAAGAATTACATATGTAGGATTATAATCAATGAATATGTCTCTCATGGAATGTTCGAGGTCTCCTAGACTCCTCTGGGAAATTATCTATGCACGCCACTTTTCAATGGTTATGAGTTTTAAATTTTATATGCTTGTAGTAAGTTAAAGTTTTAGGGTTTCCTTTTCAAACCTATATGAGAAGTATCTAGTTTGATGAATTTCACTTTTCCACTTCACATGAAAATGGACATGGAAATGATAATATTTTGGCATTTCCAAAAATATACCATTTAATTATTACATCAAGAGAATACCTATCACGTTGGGTTTTTTGGCTTATGCCTAATATTAATGGACATTATTTAGGGGTTCTCAATGTGTATGCTCATAAATATGGCCCTTAACATAAAATGTTATAGATATGTATTGTTAATCATTTGTTATTTTCCACTTAACTAATTTATGGTGACTTTAATATGATTGAGAGTCTCGAGGAAATAGTTTATTCCATACTTATGCAATGGTGTATAGGGGAATGTGAATCTTGATATTATTTTAAAAATTATTGGATCTTGATGGACCCTCTCTTTTGGTATCACTCATTAAATAACAAGCCATGGGTACTTGTTCCAAATTTGGATCCAACATTGATGTGGTTTTTAAATGGTTATAACTCAAAATTATTTTTTAATAACACATTTTTTATTTTGCATTTTTGATGGGAAATCTATCACATTTCACTTAAAAATTATCCTTTCTTACCATGGTCCCATCAGTTATAGGCTAGAATTGGGAGGTGGCCATCATAAAGTTTGTTTTAATCAATTTTTCTAATATGTCACTTCTCAATCATGAGGGAACTATCTTACTAATTGCAAGGGTGTGTAATTCAGCTTCACTTTAGCATATGTTTCTAGCTAGGTCAAGTGGTAGAAAGATATGATCAACCATATTTCCCCCTTACTCCACCACTATATAAAGTATATTTATGAGCTCAAAAGTGTGACAATGGTGTTGTATCTAAGGAATACCATAGGGTTTATTCTTTGGTTGAGAAAATCCATTTTTAATACTTAGTTACAAGTCATAACTACCACACTCAACAACAAGATTAAAGTTGTTGAAATCCATGTTGCCAAAAGCACTTAAATTAGGGTGTGTTGGATTTAGATTGGTGACCATGCCTCTAATTATTTTTTCAAATATCTCAAGGAAAAAAATGAAAGGTGGAAATTAAATCCATAAAAATAACACTTAGTCATCTCACCAGCTTTGAAGATATATCCTTGGCCTTTCCATACTAATATAAGTTCATGTTTCAAGCTTAGGAAAATATGAATAAAAGAGCTCAAGAATTGTAGAAGTGTTTAGATGTGGTGCCTCATAAGTTAAGCTCTTAAACTAAAAATATCTATGATGTCCCTCTTTCTCTAGATGAACTTTTACTACTACATAATGTATGGTTAATGATATAGTGTCAGGGTTATATGGATTTCCATGTGAGTTTTATAAAACTACTTGTTAATTTTATCATCATAATTTTTTTATATTTACAAAGAAGCTCTACAAAAAATAACTATGGGATCCATCATCAATAAAGGCAATATTAATTTTATTCCTAAGATTGGTGACACAGATATTATTGCCAACTGGATGTTGATCACCCTATTGAATGTTTCTTATAAAATCATTTTTAAAGCCTTAGCACTCTAACTTCTTTGTATTTTCCCCTCAATCATAAAGCTAGAGCAAATAGGGTTTATTAAAGGTAGGCACATCCTAGATAATATTATTGTAGTTTAGGATGGAATGGAATAGAATGGGCTCATGCCTCTTAATAAAGGACCATATTTCTTAAGATCGATTTCAAAAATGTTTATGATTGGATTGAGTTACCTTTTATTCTTTCCATACTTAAAGATTTGGGATTTTCTAACTTATTTCTTTGGAGGTTCGAATTATGTTTTACAAAGCTTTGTCTTGTCTCACCATCAATGGTATTAATTTTGATATCTTTGGTATTTTCTTGTTCTATCAAACAAGGTTTCTCTCTTTCTCCAACATTGTATATCTTAACTACTTAATTTTTTGGTTATCCACTATCTGACAAAGTTGATTGTGGGCTTATCAAAGGAATTACTCTTCATGATCACTTGTGTTATCTCATCAATGGCAATTTCCTAGATGACTCTTTCCTCACACTTTTAGAATAAAAGCCTCCTTCAAATAGGTGATTTATTATCTTGACATTTTTTAAAAATCCTCTTTATTAAGCCTATAATGGGATAAAAACAAATTTTACAGATAGAGCATGATGCCATTTCCTAAGTGGATCCAAAATTATTAATATTACTATTCCCTTCTCATTTAAAGTCATTACTATTCCCTTCGCATTTTAAATCCCCCCTTTATTTTATGGCAGTATGTAATTCAAAGAGTGTACAACAATCACTTACTAGATTATAAACCCTCTTTCTCTCTCTAGAAATTTTTAGGTCTATGCTAAATATCTTACAGTGGCTCATCTTGATTATTTTTATTTAGGTTCCTTCTAAATCATTGTACAAAAAATTATCAAAGGTTCTATGTTATTTTCTCTAAGCCAATTCTAAGCAAACTCAAGGTTTCCATATAGTAGCTCAAAATATTTTTTGCCTTCCTCATGACAAAGGAATGTGAATTATTGATATGTATCAACAAAACATTGTTTTTTATCCTAAATGGATTGTATGGGATACTAAGGGGAATGAAATTTAAAAAATCTCCTAAGACACTAAATTTTATAGGCATTCATTATATAAATAATTGTTTGAAAGAATTATATTTCACACTCTTTTGATTAATTCTGTCCATTTCAGAGTAAAAGGGTCCTTTGTAGCTAAAACAAACTAGAAAGGTTTTGAGGTGGTGAAGCCTTATCTAAACTATGTTAGTGATGGCTTTTTAGATTTTCACTCATTTTCTTATCACAATATATGGTGGTCATTGATCATGATAAACTCAAACCTCCTTCTAGTTGATATGCCAATAGTAAAAGCTCTTTGGTTCTTCAAAAAATAAATTTAACATTGTTGAGGATTTTTTCCTCTCGAGATTGTATCTTGTGGCCTTATTTGAAAAATAATGTCAATTTCTTGAATTCATACTTACCTTCTATTTTGTGTATATAGGTCTTAATGTAAGATGTGATTCTTTATCATATGGTTCTACAAACCTTACTTCCTTGGTGGAAATGTTTGAGGTGGAATTACAATACTAGCTTTAAAAATTATTCCTTTAGTCACTTGTATTAGATTATGTGTAAATTTTATTTTGTTTTTGGTAAACTCAATAAGTAATTGATTTTTAATTCCTTTCCCAAAACATGGCTTACCAGACTTAACAAGATTTAGAATTCCAATTTGAGGATAAATTAGTTTAGTTTATATGATGTTTGGTTTATCAAGGTCTTCCTCTTAAAGAACATCTCAAGCACATTGGAATTCCTAATCCCAATTGCCTAATCTACTTTTGACCTATAACTTTTATGCACCTTATTTAGACACATTCAATATCCTAGATGGCTTTGAAGTGGCATTATAGTTTATCTCAGCATTATCACATAGAGTTACTCTATTGGTGAATGACATTTTTTGTACAATGCTTAATGGCATTTATACATTAACTTTATGTGGAATATTTTTAGAGTTATTATCCTATTTTAGTTATGAAAGTCTATAAATTTATCTATTTTTAACAATAAAGAGATTTCTATGTAATTCTCTATTAATGATAAAGTGCTTGTCATTTCTTTTGCTACTCTATAGATCCAAGTGTAGACATAAAATGTGGCTTTAGAATTTTAGCATCTACAAGAGCTTCTCAACTATTGGTGGAGTGCTTCATATACCATGATCCATGTTCTTTCTAACCATCTCTTGTATGGCATTCCTCCACCATTACTAAGGCATCGATAGATCCATTTACATTATTGGTTATCTTCCACTCCTCTTTAGCAGGATATGAGATGGAGTTTGTCATTTTATGGGAAAACCTCTACTAGCTTGTCTCAGTGGATTTTCCCTATGTAGAGTATTGACCTAATAGGGCATTATGTGTTCATGCATTTTGGTTGGGGAACCATAATTTATTTGCATCCATTAGAGACTCATAACTATGGATACCTAATCCTCCTTTTATTGAGCCCTCTTCTTAGGATATTCAACACCTTAAATATGATTCATCTCTACTTCTAATTTTATGATGTGTTTATCTGTCAATTTCGTATTATTATTTTACATTATATTTATTTACTAACATGGAGAATGAGTTGTCAATGTTAATCAACCACCTTTTTGTTATAACCATACCTATATTATATTTCCTTATAATTAATTCATATATTTACAAGTTCCAATTATAAAAATTATTATAAATTTTTATATAATGATTATAAAAAAATTCACTCGATTTCTAACAAAAATGTAATAACCAAAAGAAAACAATTGTTAAATTGTTAATTATTGATAATTATCTTTCCTTTGTATGCTTACATACATTTAGTGATTATACTAAATTTAATCTCACTTATGGGACCTTTATTGGCACTAAATGTTGGAAAGCAAATAATCTCACCTATTTTGAAAATGGCCCCTAATGTTGAGGAAACAATAATATAGCCCAATGAACCTTATGATTTTATGGGACCTTTATTGGCACTAAATATTACAAATGAAATAATTTCATGTATTTTAAGAATAACCCTCAATGTTACTAAAACACTAATGTGACAATGCAAAACCCAATGAACCTTATGGTTTTTGCATCAAAGATGATATATTGATGTACACAACGATTTATTGACACGCAGATTTCTCTAGAATATTTGAGAAATATAGATAGTGTCATCTACTTCAATTATGGGCATGTACATTTTTCTTAAATGTTAAGTGAGTGTTTCCTACTTTTTATAATGTATCTTTTTTATAATGTATCTTTCTATATATGACACACAAATTAGCCTTAAATGTTATATGAGTGTTTGCTCCTCTTTATTGAAATGCCAGTGTAGTATAAAAAATTTCTTGGATTTCACAACTTTAAACTACATTCCATAATCATTTTACATTTTCCATACAAATGCCATCCCTTACTTTGAAGATATAAAACATAAAATGGTAGAAAACATATAAATACATAATAAATAGTTAAAAAAAATCAAACTACCACAAGTCACATTTCTAACAAAATTCTCTTTGCCACTGAAATTAATGAATGATACCTTACAAATGCACAATAAAACATATAGAAGTATTTCTTAAATTCTACCTACATAACAAGTGTAAGTTTGCCTCAAAGAATAATATCATCTCACACCACTTACATAATAAGTGTGAGTCTCTGTGAAAGAATAATATCATCCCACACCATATATGTGATATATGTGATAATGGTGAAGTGTTTTATGGTGAATTTCAAAATGATAAATAAATAAATATATATATTTTAAAATAATTTAAATTAATTTTTTAAAAACCTTCAAATATATATGTGTGAAAGAATTTTTTAATTTATTTTTTCAAATAAAATTTTAAATAAATTATTTAAAAAAAAATTAAATTAATTTAATTTTTTCCTAACTAATTTTATAAAAGGTGGTATATATAAAATGAAATAGAAATACACTAATTTTAATTAAATTCCATCATATATATCTTCAAATATTTTATTAAGCATGACATATTCAAAACAATAAATTTAATTTAATAATTTTTTTTAATTCAAAATCTTACAAAAATATTTTTATTTACAAATATTTAAAAATAATTGTTAAAATTAATATTAGTAAATATAGTAAAACAAATCCAACTTACAAAATTTAGACCCAAAAAAATAACCTCTTGAGAACAGCAGGGTCATTTCCGTTTCCATGGCCATCGTTTATTTATTCAGTATTCAGTGAGTGTATTACCATAGAAACTACCTTAAAGAGAAGCCGTAGGTAACTGATAAATAAATTCATTGGTACAAAATTCCATTACAAATATTTAAATAAAAATATTAATTAGAAATTAGGTAAGTCCAAGAAAATTAGAAAACAAAAATCTAGTGGAAGATCGTGTTAGTTTTATTTATAAGGCTAAATTAATTTAATAATAATATTATTATAATAATAATTAATGATTCAAGAATACCATTAATGTTTGTTATCTTGTAATTGAAGTGAATTTCTTCATACTATGTTTTGAATTTACATGAGTGGTGGGCTCCTCAAATGCTCAGACAATTTGCAGTTTAAGCAGGAAACAAAAAAGACGAAACATATAGAATTTTGACATTGTAATTTATGTCTAAAACCCTGCACAAAGCATAACAAAATTTTAACTTGTCTTAAATCCCTACAAAAAGCATCATAAAAGTTCTAATTACATAAAAAATGTTCAACACAGTAATTTGTTTACAAAATGGAAGAAACCTACACAAATTTTTAACGCTATAATTCCTTTCCAAAACCCTACACAAAACATCGTAAATTTTAAACAATACAATTCGCTTTCCGAACCCGACACAACACAATAAAAAAAATTAATTGTACAATTCACTTTTAAAACCTTATATAAATTTAAGCATCCTAATATCTTCCAGAAAATTTGACACATTTTTTTTCCCCTAAGAAGTTACCTGTCGAAGAGTCTCGACGCTAGACTCAATGCGTTCTTCGTCTTCATAAAATTCTTTGCACTCATGTTCACCATAACATCCTCCACATTCAGCTTTAACAACTTCATCTTCATGTTCGCGCTCAAGTTCATAGTCGACATAAACTTATTTTTCATCTTCATCAAGTAGGGGAGAGATGTTCAAAAATAAGTCCATTGGACCAATCCAAATAGGAATTAATTATATTCAATTGGAAGGAGCAAACAAAGTTTATATAAACAACTTTTTTTTTTTTGTTTAAATGATGAAATATATCTATATATTAATTAAACATAAATATATAAATAGTTTACAAAAAAATATAGGTGGTATGAGAGCACGTCACGTGGCCACACTAAGTAAATCCTAGGATCAAAAATATAAGCACCATAAACAACTAGGCAAAGCCTAGAAACAAGTCATAATGTCATAATAAAAGATAACTTTAAGCAACAAGAGCAAGACCAGATGGTGGAGGATCCATATCAATAGGACCATAACCCGAGCTTGGCAAGTCATTGCCATCTAGAATAGGCTCCCAACCAGTAGCTTGAGCAGTGTCCCTATCATCATCTTCTTCTTATGTCTGAGTGGGCGAAATGCCCAAAGAAAGCTTGGGGAACTTGTTCAGCATGTCTGATTGGCTTCCAAGTGGTGCCCTCCAAGCATCCAGGCACAAAGGAGGAAGAGGAACATCCTAACCATGCTGCCCAACATGGGAAGGAGGAGGAGGCTGCCACCTTCGCTATTGCTATGGAGGGGTCATGCACTGGTATGGGGTACCACTATGAGAAAGGCACTAAAAAAAGTTGTAATGATGCCCACCATGAGGCGGTAAAGAAATTCTATCCTCTAATCGGGGATCTATGGGTGGAGATTTCATAACCCGAGCCATTACACAAGGAACATCTCTCCAGTGAGAAAGGATCCCTGAAGGTGCCCAAGATCTAAGTATATCAACAGACTTGGTTTCATTTAAAATATGTCCAATGATCAGGGAGTCAAATGTGTTTTTCTGCTAAATAGATATCTATGATTTAATGACACCTGTTCATGAACAGGTGTCTAAAATTTCCCGGCATGTCTTCATGGTGGGCACTTAATGACAGTAAAAAATATAAGACTGTAATCAATTTTTTATTTTTATTTTTAAATCATAAGACTTCTTATTATTTTATTAATATAAACTTTGCTAGAGAGATCAAATCCAAATGGAATCAAATAAATAACATTAGTGCGAAAATGCTGAAAAAGGAAGTGCATATGAATGTATTTAAGTGTGTAATTGTAAATTAGGGTTTAAAAGTTCAAGTATATTTCATTATGAGATCAACGGGATAAATTTGAATGCACTGTCAAATTTCCAAATCAATTATATTAATACATAATCATATAATATATATTATTATAAAATAATATATTAATTATATCTATATATAATAATTATTTATAAATTACTTATATAAAGTTTATAAAGTGAATGAGTGTGTGTCAATAATCATACCTCACTCAAAACCCATGACTCTCGATCCCATGTCACTTTTTTGTAGGAATGGTTAAGAAAAAATTCTTATTTATAAAGTGGAAGTGATGGTAGAAAATGAGGTTGTGTGTTCTTTCATATGGCATGATAATGTACTATGTAGAGAAGAGACATTTCATTTTTTGGTGAAATTGAGTTTGCATCATACACAAGACTTGAATTGAGAGTTTCTATTGGATTTAGATGGTCTACATGTCATGAGCATTGATTTGATTGTGTAAGAGCTCTACGTCTCACATGTGGCTTGAATAATCATTGTACTTTTGTTGATATGGGGATATGACATTAAAGTCCTAGAGTCTATCTTGTAACTTCCATTCGTGCATACTACCAATACATTGAAACTTGGAAAATTTACATCATGGATAAGAAAGTACAAAAAATCTATACTCAATCCCTTAGAAGTGAAGATGACCACAATTGAAATTTATCTTCATAACCATCTTATTTATCCCTACTAGAAAAACAACCTAAAATCTAAGGTGGTACTGGTCAAGAAAAATATAATTCAAAAAGATTACTAAAATATATATTTGATTATTTTTCTTAACACTTCAAGCACAAAATGTGAAATGGGATTAGCAATCATGGTTTTGAGTGAGGGATACTTTTTAATACATAAATATATAATATTTAATATGATAATATTTTAATATTTATTATATTTAATATATACTATATATTACTATATAATAAATTCTAGTACATCAAACCACTGTATTTCTTGGAGAAAGAATGTAAATACTGGTAGGGATTTGAACTGAAGTGGATAAAAAACTACCTATAATTTGTAATACTTGTAGCTTTGTTCATAGTGTTATCTCTCCTCAATTCACCAAATAAATAGAAATGAACACATTGTTACAAATACAATGGCTATTGTTAGTGTTACTAAGAAGTAAAATGAAAAAATGTGGAAATATTTGTATCCATATCTATTTCTATATACCATCCTACATCAGTGGATTAGATTACATAGGGGAAAATCTTGGATTTATTGTGGCATGGCTCTTAGAACTGCATGGGACTTGACCTCAGTGGTGTTTCATGAATATGTGTACAACCTTGAGGAACCCCTAGTAGATATTGCACAAGGTTTGATGCATGCTTGGTGTTACAATATGATCTTCATATTATGAAATTTGATATTGTAGGAGTGTGTGCATTATGTATTGGAGATGGATTAAATATCTTAAGTGTTTTGTGGAATGGAAAAAGGTCTCTAAAAGGTGGTTATGTCATCCATGTGGTCTAAAAAAAGACATGAGGTGGAGTAAATACCCCACATGGAAGTTATGTAGTTTTAGAGGATATGAAACATAACACAATGTGGTGTGACATTCCCAAAAGTATACTACATAGTATGGATGTTTTACTATATTGTCTAGTGTGGTATGATATGGCACAAGGAAATGTTTTAGTTCTAGAAATGAGGTGCTAAAGGGTTATGTTGTATATTTAATTATACACACCAAACGATAGTATTCATTATTTGTGTGATTATGAAAAGGAGAAGTGCACGAGTCAAAAAATTACAAACAAATCACCAAGACATTTTTTTCAGATTTCAAAAAAAACAATATAATTTTCTAGACCCCCACTTCAACAATTATTACTCTAGAGTTGGATTATTGTGAATTAGGTTTTTTTTTTGTTTAAATCCAATTAAGTTTAATTTAATTGTTATGGTAGATCATGTATTATGTAGCTTCCATTCATAGATGATGCTGGTATATTGACACCCAAAGTAATTACATTAGGCTAAATAGTATACAAAATTGACATACTCAAACCCCTAGAAGAAAGGGAAGGGTAATATAGAACATGCAAATAATGAGGGTGAAAGGCAATGAAGGGGTATTTCATAGGATATCATACATGAAAATTCCTATATTGTACACTAGACCCAAGTTCAAGGAAATATTTCAATGCACATGGCCAACACCCATTGCAGTGGATGAGGATGTCATGGGATATTATTTAATTTTATAAACACTCCACATCTCATTTGAAAATTAAATCAATCAACATAGTTTTTCAACAATCAAATTAACATTATCTCATAGAGAAATAGAACAATTCAAACAAATTTTTGTATATTCCCTCATTTCTGTTTTATTCCTACTTATGATTCAACATCATATGTAGCTTTTTGTTTGGAAGAAGCTCTTGCTTTACAAATGATTTTACAACAATTTAGTAGACATTGGCTTAACTCAGCAAGGCATCATTACACATTGGGAAAAAATTAGATATTCCTACACTCCATGGCATATTGAGTGAACAAATAAACAATAAAACAACATTTACAAATCAAGTAGTGTTGATAGTGACATATAAGAATATGTAAAAATGGAAATGGAAATTCATTAATGGAAACTCTTGTCCCACATGCACCCATCGAGAAACATTATAATAGATGATGTCAATATCCTTTGGCTTCATGAATTTGACAAAAACCACACTTAGAACTATTCAAATGTATTAATCAACCTACACACAACAATGACATAATTTATATATTTTCAATGTATAATCACCCAAATTACAGATGTGTGCTCAAGGGAGGCATTGCCAAATGAGCTATGAGTTAATCTATAATCAACGTTCAAAATTTTCATACACAATGCCTAAAAAGTAATGCATGATAATTATTCAAGGAACAATAGGTATAGAGAAATAATACTCTATTAATAGAATCAAAATGTTCTAAATGGACTTGGAACTGAAGTAATTATCCCCTACATCTCCTCGCTTTGACTATTATCACAACATTTAATATAAATGCATAAAAAATACATTTAGGGATTCACATGATAATTCAAGAAATGAAGTAACTTGAGGTAAAAGTATTAAAACATTTCCAAGAGAAAATAAGAAATATTGAAAATGTGCTCATTGATGAAATGAGCTTCATAGGCCAAAAGATGCTCATCAATATAATAATCGATTATATGTGTCTTTCTATCAATGCAACAACAAATATTTTTATGTCTACTTAATTATTCTTATTGGGGACCTAAAAAAACTTACCCCCATAAATGACATACTTTGATTCATGTGGGGAAGTTATTTGGTTACACACTTTAGAAAAAAACCAACAAATCAACTACCATTCAATCAATCATTAGTGAACATAAAAATCCAGACCCAATGAGAGGAAACTAGAATATGCTCATTTCAAGAATAATGACATTCATGTATCTATAAGAATAAAATATTTTAAACTATTGACGCATTTGTATGCAACTAACAAATTACCGAAAATGCATAACAATAAATTGTTAAAATCATTAAAAATCCAATTAAAATATGTAAATTAGAATACACTAGGCAACATGACACACCTGACCATAATAGCACTAAACTCGAGCCAATCATGCTTCTATGTAATTGACATAAGATTATGTTGACATCAAATCTATGGGTGAAAGCAGAGGTCATTAATGGATCCATTAAGGAAATTGTTCACATTATTTATATTCTTTATCAAAACCATGTTCCTTACCCTTGTATGTCATTATTGCATTGAAAAATACTACTGGGTGGACCTTTGATACTATATAAAGAGTACACTCAATATATGACATCAATATCTCACTTTAATTTACATCCAACCACTATGCAAGAATGGAGGATAAGAAATATGTAAACCTATGAGAAAGATAGGAAACAATACTTTGTGTAATACCTCTTCTACAAAATTTACAATAAATATAACTTTTTTGATTAAACACACAAAAATACATTTAAAATCTTTTTCTTGATTCATTACTACTACTCTACCACTTCATACTCCAAAGCACTTACCTAAAACAAATTCTCAAAAACTAAAGATATTGATAATGAGAGCCATGTAATGAATTGAACATCATAATCTATATTGTAGGTTAAGTTAGTTATAAACATTTAGGTACCAGAGTCTATCTTATAGCTTATGTTCATCCATGTTGAAAAAATATTAACATCTAGATAATTTAAACCATGCTTAACAACATATGGAAACACCATACTCAAACACCTATAAATAAGGGCAATCCAACAAAGAACATAGAATTGGTGAAACATTTTAACATACACTTAGTAGTGATGGTGAATGGATATAATAGTGTATTTCAAGGGATACCATATGCTATGGGGATTATATCATACACCAAGCCCATATTCATGGTAGTGGTTATATTTACATGACCTGCATCACCCATTGCAAAGGGGTTTATAGATTACAAGGTGGTGATATCTTTGATTTTCATATTTTTTTGTTAATGATGGATGATAATGTCATGATAGATGATTTGATTGAAATAGGACTCAACCTTTGATATGTGGCTCAAATCAATGATGAAATATTGATAACATATGGATAAGACCTATAATACCCATAATCTATCTTGTTGCTTCCATTTATCTATGTTTCCATTATATTAAAACCTAAAAACAAAATATATATGTGTCCCTTTCAACATTCCTTGCACCATCAAAGTAACTGCTAGTCCACAAGTTCTTCTATATAACTACATACCGCCATCTCTATCATTGCTTGCACTACCCTCTATAATAACAACTCTCCCACTCCACTAGCCTTTGCTTAATTATTTTTTATTGAACATACCATTTTATTGTGTCATTAATATGAGTATAGAATAATTTTTTAATAGTATTAAATGTGAAGTATAATAAAGGTAAGTGGAAAAAGGATATATTAATATAAAGATATAAATGGAGTGGATGCCATCATATGTTGTTAAGGATTTTATAGTTTAAAGACGTGGATATTTCTTAGGTTACTCTCATGAGGGATATTGTCAAATGTTACAATGCATACTTGAAAGTGTATAAATTTGAAAATTGTTGAGGTATTTATGAGTTGTTAAATTTAATGTTTTGAGATGCTCGTTGTGTTTGTGGAATATTTATGTAAACTAGTAATTGCGTTCTAAGCAGTAATGGACTTGTTGATAGTGGTAGCGAGGTTTAAATTTTAAAGTTATTTTAAATGTGTAAGTTATGTTTATAGGGGTGTAATTTTATGTTTTGGTAAAATGGAGGTTTTTAGAGTGAAAGAGAGTCAATTAAACATAATATAAAGGTAGATGCGATAGAATATATAATCAAATTTAATGTTTACATATTCATGATTTATACTATTATTATATCCAAATTTAAATAAAAATAGAAAATATACACCCATATCGGCATATAAAATTACATAATTAGTATTGCTTGATTTTATTGGTTTAATTATCATGCCATTTCTATGGAAATTTGATTTTCTACCATTTAAAGTATTGATAATTGACATCTTAAATGATGGTTAGTATTTTCTTAGTTGGGAGTCTAAAGTATTCAAAAAAATATAAAATTCAATCTATTATAACAAACTTTATTATGCTACTTTTAATAACCACTTTCTTTGTAATAGGGAAGGAACTGCAATGGCCATTTCCAAAGACAGGGAAATCATCACCTCTGCTAGATTGATGGTAGATTTTTCATATTTTTATCACATATATTACCTTTGACACTTGGCTAGCAAATTTAAGTTATCAATGACAAAAATATGAGCAGGTTAATCAAGCTTTTAGTATAAAGCAAATATTGTGCTATTATTTTCCATAAATCAACATTTGGAGCCACTATTATTGATCCAAGGTAATATTTTCTTATAACTATTTATGAGATGAACGTTGTATGCACAAAAAATAAATAGTCCAGAGATATTTTTTGTACATAGTGAAAAAAGTGCAAATTGTAACCATATAATTTTTTTAGTTTGAAATTTATAACTGATTGTTTCAAATTTAGTATTTATTGTTATTGAAAACTGCATTTAACACATTTTCAAACATTTTGTATATTTACTAACGACATGGACTCATGTTACATCATTTAAATAAATTATTTCATTTGTTTTCTTTTTCTTATTTATATAGTGACTTTGAAATGTTGTGGGCTTTTTATATAATTTTTAATTGTCATCTCACAATATTACAATCCTTGTCATATCCTTAATTGCGATGGTAAGTTTATTAAGTGAAATGCTTATTTTATTACAACTTTTACACATTATAATTTTAATTCTAAAAAAATTATATTGTTATCTATAAATATTAGGCATAATAAACATAATTTAAATGATTTTAAATTTGACACAATTTTAAAACCTTGTCTAATAATCTTGAGAAAATTTGCTCTGTTAAGATTTGCATGTCATTCTTATGTTTTGTTGTCTTGTTTTGTCATATATTACACACATTTTTAGAATTTTTAAGACCAAATCATATTTAATTTAGCTCTAAATTCATCTAATTTTATATAAATGGCCCATAACAAATCTATCATAACCATTCTTACAGACATTAGGAAGGAAGGCACCAAAATAAGCTTAGAAATATATATTAAATGTCTATGAAGAGGAATAATCCTCTTCAACTTGACGTTTATTTGTAAATAAATATAGTTAATTTTTTTTATATGGTCTAAAAATAATTTTCATATTACATACTATGTTGGTTGGATATTGTCTCAGGATTGCCTTAATTCCTAGATCAAACACTACCAAGTGCACTTTGGGTTTCATGTTACTAGAGTTACGTGACCTCATCAAGGTTTTTTATTGTTTATTTTGAGCAAAAATCATGTGTGCAATCTCTTATTTATAGATAAAGTTGTTACTTCCTTCAAAACACACTAATGATTATGTCCCCATGGTCCTACAATTTTATGGTCTATAAGAAGAAATCCATTAAGATGATTATCTAGGTTGAGTTAGTAAGTATTTTTATTCTATTAAGGGCCTTATCTATAATTTTCAAACCTATAGGGAGTTTGCCTTACCACAAACTAGACATATTTTATTAAGCACATCCAAACAAGTGCATATCTGTCGGGATTGATTTGTTGAAAGACTTGAAAGAGTATAATGATATTTAACTACAAATTGAATAATTTAAAAAAAAATCACGTACATTGACCTTATGAAACCATGTTTCTGGTGTTAATCACTCAAACATACGATTCAAACTATCACCTTGTGAAGAGGATCACATTATCATCCTCATAGTAGTGGTGACTCTCCATTGGACTAGGATGGTGTTAAACACCACTCCAACTCATTAATGGTTTTTTTTACTTCCACACCAATAACCATTATTGGGTAATCATTTTTCCATGCTTGGCTTAGATTCAGACATGGAGGATAGGTAAGGAGAATTGCACTTGTAGGATTATACTAAATGAATATGATTTGATGAAATGTTTAAGGTTTCACTGAGTCCTCTTGAAAATTCTTTATGGGTGTTGCTTTTCAGTGGTTGGGAGTTTCAAATTTTATATATTTACAAGAGGTCAAGATTTAAGCATTTTATCAACATATATTTCTAAGAAGTATTTAGTCTATATTATTTCACTTTCCTAGTTCACATGAAGATGGGCACGATAGTGCCAATATTTTAGAAATTACCAAAAAAAATCCCCTTTAATTATTGTTTGAGAGAAGACCCATCACACTAAGTTATTTTGGGTATGCTTGATCTTAATGGACATTCTTTAAGGGTCCTTAATGTTTATGATCCTAATGATGATTCTAGTAAAACAACATCATAGATATGTATTATCGATACTATATCACTTTCCACTTGGTTTATTTGTGGTTAATTCAATATGATTGAGATTCCCAAGGATAAATTTGATGTCATTCTTGTGTAGTGGTACGTAGGGGAACATCAATCTTAGTACTAATTGTGAAAATTGTTGGGGCTTGGTGTACCCTCTCTTTTGGTAACATTTATTAAACAAAAAAACATTTTTTAATTGGTTCAAATTTTGAGCCAACATTGATTAGGTTATTAAATGGTAAGACATCATAATGCTTTTTCACTACCACATTTTTTTTTAATTTTGCATTTTTGATGGAAAATTTATCATAGTTCATGTGAAATTTATCATTTTCAACCATAGTCCTATCAGTTTTCTTTTTAAATGGGAAGGTGGCCATGATAAATTTGCTTGTAATTTTTTTTATTAATATGTCACTTCTCATCGATGAGGTAACTATAAAAATCATTGCAAAAGTGTACAAATTGAATTTACATCCATCATATACTACTATTTAGGTTGAGTTGTGGAATGATGCAATCATCCACATTGCCTCATTCCCATGCCACTATATCAAGTAGATTTAATGTGTTCAAAAGAGTAATTATGGTGATGTATCTAATAAATATCATAGTGTTTATTCTTTTCTCGATATAATACTCTTTGATACGCAATTATAGGCCATGACTAGCACAATCAAGCACAACATTAAAATTTATGAAACCCATGCTACCAAAGGCACTCAAATTAGGGATCAATTGTATTGTATTAAGATTAGTGACAATGCCTCTAATTCTTTTTTCAAATATTTTAAGGAAAAAAATCTAAGGTGAAAATTAAAAACATCAGAATAAAGCTTAGTCATATCACTAGCTTGCCAAATATCTCCTCAGCCTTTCTAGACCATTATAAACTCATGTTAAAATTTTAGGAGAATATAGTGGAGAGAGATGAGTCATTTCATGAGTGTTTATAATTTGTGCCTCACAAGTTAATCCATTCAACTCAAAAAAGTAATGATGACCCTCTTTATCTTGATGATATTTTAATATTATACAATGTATGGTTAATGATAAAGTGTCAAGGGTAAATTGATTTCCAAAAGAATTTTATAAATCTACATGGAAAGTTAATGGTATTGATTGTATTTAGGTTTATAAATAATCCTTGAATAATAAATATTTAGGAGCAATAATCAATAAGTGCAATATTAAGTTCATTCATAATATTAGTGATGTAGATCTTATTACCAATTAAACGCTGATCACCCTCTTGAATGTTTCCTACAAAATCATTGTTAAAGCTTTAGTAATATGCTTTCTTCATATTCTCACTACAATCATCAAGATAGAGAAAACATGGTTTATTAAAGCTAGGTATATCATAGATAATATTATTTTAGTTTGGGAAGGAATGGAATGTGTTCATCTCTTTTGATAGAGGACAATCTTTCTCAAGATTGATTTCAAAAAACTTTGTGATAAAATATAGTGTCCCTTTATTCTTGCCATGTTAAGATTTGGGATTTGGTAACTTATTTATTTCAGTAGTATAGACTTTATTTTATAAATCTTTAACTTTATTCATCATTAGTCATCACAAGTCTAATAGATTTGACATTTTTTTGGTACCATTAGACAAGATTGCCCTCTTTCTATAGCATTGTATGTCTTATCTATCGAAGTGTTTGTTTATCTACTTTATTATAGAGATAATTGTGGTCTTATCAAGGGAATTAATCTCATTGATCACTTCTCTTGGCTCATCAATGGGAATTTTTAAGATGACTATTGATTCACACTCTTAGAATAAGAAACCTCCTTCAAATAGGTGTTTCTATACCTTGATAATTTCTACAAAGCCTTAGGGTCAGACCTTCAATGTGATAAAACCCAATTTTATAGATAGAGCATGTATGCAATCAAAAATGCATCATGTCTATAAATAAATCTTGGCTTGAAGAAGATAGAGCATACCTACACTTATGATTAGAAATACATTTGTTAAGCAGGATTATGACCAATATGGGGATCTGTTATACTCGATTAGGAATCACTTGTCATAATACACCATGCTAGTAAAGGTTCCAAAACCTACAATCTAACACAATCATGCAACAACCCTAAAATAGTCCTAGGTTTTGATATTCACTCTATTCTAATAAACAAGCAATTAAATTTAATCTAGTGCACACCAAAGCTTTTGGCACAACGTGGGGATTAGAAATTAAAAAAACTAAACTAAACATGCATAGAAAACGTATACTCATGTCAATGTATATGGAATTCTAATGCATGGGAGAGAAGCACAACTACATTATTTCTCTACGTTTATAAAAGAGAAATAAAGTTATGAATACTTACCTTGAAGATGAACCCATCAAGCCTCAATCTCTCCCTTTGCCAAGGTGATTCAGAAGATATTATTATTATATGTAAGGATAATAAATAAAAATCATCTCTAGGCTACAAAACCTATCTATGCATCCAAAATACTCCTCCACAAGACAAGATTTGTATCTCTAAAGGAAGTATGGAACCCTAAACTTTGTTCTTCAAGTAGAATGGTCAATAAGAAGATGTTAATTTTCACTTATTCTTCTTCACTTCTTTTTTTTTACAGATGGTTAGAAATGATCTTGTATATATATGTGGATCTTTCCCTAAATCCTTTTGAATATATCAACTATACAGGGTCGACCTAGTTGACCCTATATGTTTTCAAGAGATAATTCACTAGATCTCGAGCTAGGGCAGCCAAAGCACTGATGAAAATCCTAATAAAAAATATCCTAAATGGTATAAGGTTGACTTAGTTGACTCTATATAGTAATTAGAGGTTGAAAACTATACAGGGTTGACCTAGTCGACCTATTATAGTCAATTGGTGAAAGGGGGTCAAGGTAAAAATATAAAGGATAAAGCATGATTTTTTTATAGAATGGGTGCAATAGATAAGAACAAGATTAAGGTAAATGGTTTTTAGGAGACAAGTGTGTAGATGGAAAGTGGAAAAAGGGATAACAATCTTACAAAGCACCAATGGTCTACCCACCCCTTTCATGATGCACCCCTTAAGGCATGCACTCAGAGCGATTGATACTTGATAGGTTCTTGCAAGATACAAAGTGTCAGTAATCAATAAAATTTTAAAAATATTATGTGTATACATATGCCCCACTCTAAGGTAATCGCATGTCATGTAAGTACAACATGGGATGGTACTTTGGGATATAACATGATAGCACATAATGTTGATGCTAGGTACAATGTAGTAAGGCAATAAATAAGATAAATAAAATGATAGAATTGAAAAACGCATACCTTTACTTACCTTAATGTTGTAGATAAATAAGCATACTTCATGACAAAGTGAAAGCATCTAATGTGAAGAACACTAGGTGAACCTATAGAAGTTAGTGCAAAAAATAGCCAAAAAAATAAAAAATATAAGCATATGATAGTGTAAAATTTTCTCTACATCATCATGAATCTAATGCATTTTATGGTTTTAAAAATGAATAAGTAGAAACAAAGATATAGATAAAATAAGAAATCTACAAAAAAGTAATTGAAGAATTTAACTTTTGAAAAGTGATTTTAAATAGGGGAAAAGAGAAGTCATTTGGTTATTCTGATTTATGAAGGAGAGAAAAATAGCTCTAAAGACCAAACGAGCTAGGATGGTGAGGAGACAATAGGCTAGATGAGGAGGAGCTCCAGGAGCAGCAACATGTGCATTACAGGTATGCAACTATGAATCTTAAGCTAGTTTTTGAGTATTTTGATGAATTAAGTATATTTTTAGAAAAAAATTAATTTTTTAGCATTTCTAGATGTCAGAATGAAGTAGAATTAAAATCTATAGGTAGGAAAAACTAAGACAAGAAATGGGTTTGGAGGAAATAGGGAGAGAACTACAAAAATGCACTTTTTAGGAAAATGGAAGGGGTCAATAGGGAAAAACAAACTAGTCGACCTAGTACGCTAAAAATAAGCGAAATCCACACTACCGACCCAGTAGGTGTGTGTTAACCTTGTACATTTTGTAGACTATCGACCTAGTATAGTTTTCCAACTAATCTAAAAAATTCCAAAATGATAATGCAGTACTAGGGAGAGGAAAAGAAGAGGGTTGACTTAGATTTTTAAGTCAACTAGGCCAAAAATAGGGAAATCTTTGTCAAACTAGGTTGACCAAAGAACTAGAATGGTACAAAAATGTGTGCAAAAGGCCAAAAGAAGGCTAGAATGTCCTTGAATCACTAACTAAGGGAAAAAAGGTTTGAGTAGGCTAAAAATAGGTAAACATGAATATAGTAAAGTAATCTAGGCTTGTTTTGTATTGAAATTGTAAAAAGAATGTATTGTGATGATACATGACATGGAAGATCTAATACATCTTTTGTTATTTCTTATTTGTAGAGACAACCCAGGTTCTAAATATTGGTAAATGCATCTTGGCTTCTAGATCTACTAGAGCATCTAACTATAGAAGATAGACCTAGGTTAGTAGTTGTAGGCATAGGAGGGATAGTTGACATGTGCAGGATTCCCCTAAATGTGGATTTGTTAGTCATGTTTCTTGTATGTTTGGAATGATTAAATAACACCTTCAAATGGAAGGTGGAGCAAACATGTTATAGGTAGTTTTTAGTCTTGAGGATGTGCATGTCATCTTAGGGCTACTAGTAGCAGGAACACCAGTGACTACATATATACTAGACAGCCTAGAGAAGAGGAGAGTCTTATCCATATGTCCTAAAATCTTAGAGATGATATTGGTGGGTAGGAGAGCTAGTATGTTTGATGTATATACATCATATATTCTAGATATCTAGAAGTTTGTGATAGGACTTGTGATACAGTGAGTGTTATGTCATAAGTCAGACAAGGTACCATTTTTCATGGTAGCCTTGAGCAGGATGATTCTATAAGAGGGAATACTATATAATCTCAGCTCTATCATCTTTTTCTAACTTGTAAATGATCTATATGAGGTTTTGGTTAGAGGGAAAAGGTTGATAGGATCACTCATTTTACTGATGGCTTAGATATATGAGAGGTTTCCCATGTATCAACTGACTAGGATGTCCCATGTAGTTGACGATATGTCACCTCGAGTGTAAATATGGAAAGTGGACTAGGTAACACAATCCATGCCCCACATGTCATCACTATAGATGATGAGATGCATAGACATAGTGTGGTATCCATATGGGCACATAGAGATTTCATTTCCAAGCTGGTACATAGTTGCACTAGCTATAAAGAGGATAAATGTGATTAGACACTACCTAGTGGAGAGAGCCACATTTGGTGGCACGGTTACTAGGATAGATGGGCTTACCTCATCCATCAAAATTAATATTAATGCTCGAGTAGTGGGCTCAACATGTGAGAGAGCCATGGGGGAGGAGGGAACTATGGCCACTAGTGATGAGGCCAACACTTAGAACACATTATGAGCATCCATGGACTAGGCAAGAATGAAAATGAGTAGATCAGGAGGAGAGGGGTGTGGCGGTAGTAGCACCAGAGATACATGACAAGCTTTGTAGTGAGATGAGCTATAATGACCAAAGACATGACATCGATAGAGGTAGGAGGAGTAGGAGAGAGTGGATACTATCTCCATCTCTAATGACCCACTAGGTGAGCTAGAGGAGAGATGGAAGATAGAGAATCTATTTAGGTGTAGGCTGAGTCAAATGTGAGCCATGACATATATATTTATGTTAAGGAGGTGACCTATAGAGGAGGTGATAGGAGGTCATACAGATGGAGAGTCTATGCTAGGTAGTCACATGGATGGTGATACCATAGTGTACAAGACATAGACATGTAATAAATGTGATAAAATTATTACTTGAGTTTTAATTTTTTAAAGAGACTAGAGATAGATAGATATTGTGAGATATAATAATGATCTAATATCTATCTAGGTGTGATTTTGCAGGCATAGTTGATGATGAGAAGAAGAAATTGGGGTCCCTTATGAGGAGAGCACTCCATGACATCTTGGATGACACTCTATAGCCATATGACCCTATTACATTAGAGGACTCCAGTGTACCATCTACCCCAGCTCAAGTGAGATGGTTTAGATTAACAAGAGAGGTAGTAAGGTAGATACGAGCATAGAGAGAGAAGATGCATCCACCATCAGAGATGGGTGTAGGTGAGTTTTGCATATGGCAAGCCCTGGCAGAGGAGAGAGCTATACATTTGGATATAGGAATGCAAATGACACATATACATATAGTGATCCTAACCCATATGACATAGGTGTAAGAGCATGAGAAGATGATACACATGATGACCCTAGCTTAGTTGGCACATGTATAGGCATGAGTATCACATATAGAGGGATGGGTTTATGTATTGAGATATCAAACATCCTCCTTACAATGTACTATTTGGAGGAGTTATACTGAGGCCTTGATAAATAGTGTGGCTAGGCCATGAGATAGATAGGATGGAACCCAACCATAGAGCTAGAGTAGTGTATATGGTTGTACATGTATCAAAACTCATGATGTGTGTGTGTGTGTGTGTGTGTGTGTGTGTGTGTGTGTGTGTGTGTGTGTGTGTGTGTGTGTGTGTGTGTGTGTGTGTGTGTGTGATGTATCATTTTGGCATATTGATGTTGATTGTGTATGTTTTCATTATTATGGTTTTGGTTGTGGTTATGGATACATTGGATATATTTCTTTCTAGCACATGTATTTATCTATTGTTATATATGCTATAGAAAATATATGAGACGTGGTTTCTTATCTAGCATTATGTAGAACACATACATGGTTAAAAAGAAATAGGCAAAAAGGATTTGGTAAAATATAATCAAACAAAAATGTACTACACAATATTTTAAGTTGGGAAAAGTGTAATAACAAGAAAATAACTAAATATAAAGAACTAAGGGATGGTAAAACAAGATGGTAAAAAGGAATTTGTTTTTAAACTAGAGTGAAATATTTTTGCACCAAATTAAAACAAATAAAATCATACTAAATCACATTGGGAAGTATGACAACAATGTAATAAAATGGAAGGTATGTAAAAGAGTACAAATGCTATAAAAACAAATCAAATGTAAGTCAATAAATTATACTAAATCATGTTGGGAAGTATAAGAGAAAAATAAAATTGGAAAAATGATTGGTCTTAAATTTATCACACTAATTCAAGATAGAAAGTATGAAAAAAATCAAGAAATGGTTGTATTCTTACATGCACTCAAAAATAAGAAAATAAGATAAAAAATAGGAATGAAGTAAGCATAAAACACACTAAATTAGGCTGGAAAGCATGTCAATAATGCGTAACTTCATGATCAATCACATATTTGACACATGTAATTCTTTTGTGACTTGTATTATTGAAATATTTTGTGAGGAATATGGGGTCGTATCTATGGTCTTACAAAGAAACTCATAAAGAGAACACCACTAGGGTGGAAAAATTGGGACAATCGAGTAATAGCGGATGTGGGTAATAGAAAGAAAAAAGGTGTTAATTTGTGAGGAATGTTGGGTCCTATCCATGGTATTACAAAGCAACTCATAAATGATATCCCAAGGGGAGTGATCACTAGACAAAACAATATTTCTCAAGAGGAAATATGAGGAATATAGAGAATGAAAAAGGGAGTGTAAAAAGAAAGACTTAGGAATCTTATGAGAAGACTTTAGGAGATAAGAGGCATACTAAGGACATGAGAAGACACTCGTGACCATGAATGTGCAAAGGAAACATATTATCTATAGAAACAATGATTTGTAGGCATATAAGAGTGCTACTAAGATCAACTACTGAAGGTAGATTGTTGCAAGAAAAGGTAAAATGGACCTACTTTCCCATGATGTGTTCCCCATTCTTCAAGACCCCTTATAGAGTTGTTGATTTAGTATGAATATTGGGTACTTGCATGAGAAAGTAAATAGCACTAAAATATATTTTTATTCTCCTTTTCGAATCTACTGAACTACCACACCCCAAAGGACCTTGGCTCTATCATGAGGCCAATTGTGGAGTTTAAGCTTTGACTAGAAGAAGAAGATGTGATTTGAGTCATGTCTTTTAGTGTGATTTGACTTTTAAGAATATTTTTGCCTTTTATATCATTAGATTTTATTTAAATGATTTGTATTTTAACTTTTTATGTATTTTTAAGATTCCTCCTGCATATGGATTTGGAATGACCAATCATGAGAGATGTAGTGATACACACGAATGAGATTTTGGCTAAGGATAAAGGAAACTAAGTAACCAAAGATAAATACTGACTATGAAACTTAGGCTTAACAATGAATGAACATGTGATCTCAAGTCTCAACTATGTATATGCTTAGTTTTCAAGAAAGGAAGAAGCAAAAAAGGAGATCCAAATATGGATTGGTATAAGGAAAGTATAATGAGATGAATTATTTTCTAACTGATCACATGGTAAAAGGAGATAAGGACCAAAGTGAATAGGGTTTAGATAACCAAGTCACAATGAGAATTATATGTGAAAAATATAGATAAGAAAGCAAACAATCATGAAGACACAAGAAGATACTTTTGAGAAAAACTCAAGAAAGAAATAAGAATCAATGATAAAAAAAGACAATCATATGAAAATATAAATGACAATATAAGAAAGATATAGTAAAACAGATAAAATTACTATATAAGAAAAATATGAATTTGACACAACATCAAATGATATAACAGATAGATAAAAATAAAATTAGAGCACATGTCCAATCAAAATGTAAATGTAAAGGAACCATGCATGTGCTCATAAGTACTGATAAATCTGCCCACATACATTATCTAAGACATCAAATAAATATCTATGAAGTTGAATATGAACTATTGCTAATGTCTCATCAATCTTCAATGAAAACTAAGAAAATACTTATCTTTTAATCTCCTCCAAAGAAAAAGTAAGAATGATCTATATATTATGGTGAAGAGGGAAATCAGGTAAGTGATGCTTGAGATAATGCATGGGAGTGAGCTCTATGGGAGATGCAGGAACCATTGGTGGATAAGGACCCACAATTGAAAGACTCACAAGTGGTGAAGGATCCACAGGTGAGGGAAGGTCCATAGGTGAAGGGATCATGTTTGGAGGCACAAAAGGTGATGAAGGGACCATAGGAGGGGATGAAACCACTAGAGGTGGAGCCATGGGATAAGGAGGAGCCTTCTTGTAGGAATGACCTATGGGATGAATGGAAGAAGGTCTGGAAATATTTATAAGGTGATCCTTAAGTTGTTATTGAATGATATGAAAATGATTCATGTGATTATTTCCACATAGGTACCTAGACAATATACCTCACCACATAGCTATATATTCAAGTAGAAATTTTGGGGGAGGAGTGAATTTATCTAAAGAAGGAGAGGAACGACATGAAGTATCAATATATTATCACAAATTATGATAATGGGTAGAATAATGATTATTTATCCCATGGAAGAAACATATATGCTTGTGAGTGGTCTTAGGAGAAACATTCATAGAAGGAGGTGTAACAGGAGTGGAAGAAGCTAGAGAAGACTTGTTAGCCTATTTGGTGGGCAATAAAGCCATATGAGGCAAGGGAAGCGAACCATCACCAAAAGAAGGTGGTGGTGTAGAATCAATGTAACTAGGATCAATGGAAGGAGTAATAGGATGAGAGGGAGGGGTAGACTCAATAATAGTAGGAGTGTGAAGAGGCTCAACTATAGCAGGAGCAAGAAAAGGTTCAACTATACTAGGAGTAAGAATGGGCTGCAAGAAGGGATCTACTGAGGGAGGGGAAAGATATATAAAAGGTCTAAGAAGGGTCATACTAATTTCAAGAGTAAACCAAATATGATGATTAGGATACCTAGAAAAGTGGTGAGGCTTGATCATAGCATGATCCATGAGCATACTCCTTCGAGGATCCTAAAAAACTGGATGTGTTGGTTCTATCTCTACCCTATGAAAAAGAGGAAAAATACTAGAATTAGGAATTTTAAATGAAGGAAAATGGGAAGATACATGAAAAGACTCAAGGAAAGAAGAATGGTAATGGACAATATCAACATTATGGACCTATATAAGACTACCAAAAAATGGGTCATCTAAGGAATAACCACTATCATAATCCAGGGTATGAAGATCAATGACACAAGTAGGGATAACCTTGTCATCCAAGGAAGTGTGATGAATATAATATCAAGTTTTGGTCAAGAATATGGGAATATTGTCACAAGAAAGCTTGTGAGAGTGAGACTGTAAGGAAGCAAGAAGCTATAAGATGAGATGGGGTGAGAGCTCGTAAGTTTTAATCCTTAGATTAATCTCATCAGGCTCATCATCATCAGAATCTAAGATATTAGGAGGAATGTTCTAAATGAGTTCGAGATGCCCATTGTAACCTCAAGTTGAATTAATGAGAAAGTTGAGACCCTAAGACTCATGGAATGGAATGCTAGGCAAAGGTTCAAGAGTATGAATCTTGAAGACACCACGGTCTTGAAATTATTTGAAATTATAAGAATTAGTGTCACCCTAAATCCTATAAATGGATCCATTATGAGGTAATTTAACTCATTGGTAGGTGGAAGAAGTAAAAACTCTCATACGATGAGTCCATGGCCTATTAAGAAAGATGTTATAAGAAAGGGGAAACTTAAAGATCATCACGTTCACATGAATGGTGACAGGTGGGAAGCCACACACAACCTAGTGGAGGAATTTGCCTTCTATCATATCTTTGGCAGGTGTTGCATGTAGACTTGAGATTACATTATGAATATCTAAGGGTCTTAATGAAGTTGAGAGAGGAAATAGAGGTGCCAAAAACCTCATCAATCAATACACACTTATCTTGGATATCACCTATTTGAACACTAATGAATAAGGGAGGATCATCCTCACAAAATAGAATCTCATGGAGAATCATAGAAGCTATAGGAAATTTTAGGGAAAGAGAAGTGTCCATAGTTTAATAAACATTGATAGACATCTCTTCACATTATTGTAATATACTATCCTCATATCCAGATAAGGTTGTCTCCCGTCCTATTAAGGGAGGATGAGGGACATTCATTTCAAATAATAATTGCATAAGATAGTTTCTATGATGGGGAGAAGTCCTCACAAGATCAAGGAACATAATCTAGGATGGGAGATTAGTGAGTTTCACAATGGGATCACACTCATCATAACCCATAAGAATATTATTAGATATAGGTGCATAATGATAAAGGAGGTCCTCAGAAGGAGGAAATGAAGTGCATTAGAACTTATGTTGATAAGAAAAAGAAGGTTTGGAACAAGGTTATAAACTATGTTTTGATGGTGAAATGGTTGGTCCAAGTTGATTTTGAGAATTGGTAAAAGAAGTGTTAGTCAAAATATGATTATCATTAGTGTTAGAAGATGAAAGAAGAGTGGTAGAAATAGAAAAGAAAGTGTTATCCAAGGGAGAATCATAAATTGAATCATCAAAAGTAACATGGTCATCTTTCCCTAACTCACTTAAATGAGTTGGAAAAGAATCCTGCATAACATGATATGTTCTATGTGAAGGAGGAGTGTAGATAGGTTGGGAATAGATAAAAGAAACCACCCTTTACATATTATTCATGTTAACCACATTCTCTTTGGAAGTGGGTTCAACAAGACTTTATGCACTATTAGTGGAAGAGGTGGATTTATCTTGATTGTCTTGAATAGGTTGATTATTAGGAGGAGGGTCTTTGTAGATATCCAAATGAGTGTTGGCTTCATTCAAGGCCTAAGTTTTATCATGTGATTTATAATCCTTGAAAGTAATTTCATAATATTATTAACACTTTAGAATGATGGAATCATGATCAAAATTAGGACCAATAAAATAATCCATAGCTAAATTATGAAGTTGTCTATAGGTCCCATGAGAATGACCCCAACTAGCATGAAACCAACAAAACTTGTTAGGATCATACCAAGATTTCATAGGATGGGTAGGGTCAAGTTATCATGGAAAAGGCATAGGTAGATGCTTAAGCAATTCAATTGAGGATAGAGGTTTGTGAACATTAATGTTGTTTGGTGAAGATAAGTGAGGATTGGTATATTATTGAGAAGGGGGAGTTGGTTTCAATGAAGGGGTAGGAATGATAGCTTTAACATTGTGAATGGTGTCATAAGATTCTGTAACACCATAATTGGTAACATTTCAATTTTTGTTCTTAAGTAGGAGATGAGGACCCATAGAAGGTTGGGGTGGCTTGAATTGATGCATAAGGAAATCTTTTCATTTAGCTTGGTCAATATCCTCCTCCAATGTACATGCAGAGAGTGTAGACATGATATTGAAGTTTAGGAAAAATGGAATTGCTTAAGAGATGGAAAAGGTTATCATCAGCCATGTTATGTTCACATTTCTTTGATAAAATTTTCCACCTTTTAACAAAGGCTTGAGCAGTTTCATTTTCAATTTGTTTACAATTTATGAAGTGAGACAAAGTGTTTTTAGAAAGATCACTAGTTTGGAATACCTAAACTAAAGCATTCACTAAATCCTCCAAACTAGTAATGAAAAGAGTTTTAAGCTGGTTGTACCAATCTAAGGCATCACCTGTGAGAGTTTTGGCTAAGATTTTGGTAGCGACAAAGGTGTTTAGTTTGACCCAATCTTTATAAATGTTTTAAGATGAAGGGTGGGATCAGTTGATCCATTAAAATAAATTGTAGTTTTGATAACTCCTATATCAATGTTAGAAATTTGAGTAGTAAGAGGTTCATTTTGGAGATGATTAATGGTTTTATTGACCAAAGGAGGTTGAGGAATGAGATTGATTTGAGAATCTTGAAGAGGAGGAGGGGTAACATTTTGGTTATGTGTGCCCTAAGCCATTGGTTGAGGATGATATTAAAGATGAAGAAGGTGGTTTTGCATTCTCATCATTTAATTTATATTATGATCTTGAAAGGTATTCATTTGATTGAGCATTTGCAACAATAATTCATGGGTTTGATTAGAATTATTAGAAGAAATAGAGGTGGTATTAGTGCTTGGGTACCACTATTAGTGTTGATAGGAGCTTGAGAGGAATTATGAGAATTTGAGGCACTATTGACAAAATTTGCTTGTGTAGCAAAAGATGGACTAGTGAATGGTTGAGAAGAAGAAGAAGCACTAGTAGTATGATTAACTTGGGTAGAAATGATGCACTAGTGGAAGGATTAAGGATAATGGAACTTAGGAGAGGCCCATTAGATGTAGAACCATCCAAGTTAGTGGATATACTAGGCATAGAAGTGGTAGAAGTTAGATAAGAATAGGTCATGGTATGAGAAGGGGTTATAATTGAAAGAAGATTATGAGAATCAAAGAAAGTGGTACCCCCAAATCCAACTGAAAATGTTGGAGTAGGTGAATGAGGCTCTTCAACTTGACTACTAATCATTAGATTGTAAATGGTACAAGGATTCTTTCCTTGATGTTGAGGAAATTCAGAGATAAAAGAGAGAATTTTGTGGGTATACTCTAATTTAGGTTGGTCTTCTAATGATAAAAGAGCATTATGTTATGAAGCAGTATTAATAGGGGTCCTATAATTCATTGTACGAGTGGCAATATGAAAATTACTAGCATCTAAAATAGGAACCCTACTCTATCTATTGGATACCCTATGAGGGTTGGTAAAATTCATCATATCTATTAACTACAATTCAGTATTATTATCAATAAAAAAGTCCATGATGAAGGAAAGGAAAGAGAGATGAGAAAGCAAGTAAATAGTAAATGATAAAAATAATACAGGGTTGACTAGGTCGACCTAACATAAAAATAGGGTTTGCATATGGTACAAGGTTGATTGGGTCGATTTATACAGTGAATAGAGATTGGAAAAAGAGGAAACATGGTATAAAAATAGTATAGGGTCGACTGGGTCGATCCAATATAATGAATAGAGCCAAAAAAAGGTATAATGTTAACTAGGTCGATCTAGTACAGTAGAGAGGGAAAATTAAGAATCTTATAATAGATTGGTGAACTGGAAGAAAATAATTTATGTAAGAAACTTAAAAATAAATCGCTTAATGGAAACAAACATTCAATTCAATTAATGCTAGCCATTCCAATTGAAACACACATCACAAAACCTTGTACCAATGCTAGTTAATGTAAGTTTTTTAATAGAAAGTACAATTGATCAAAGAGCAAAAAATCAACTTGGAAAGTAAAGAGCTAATTAATTGGTCAACTTGAATGTTTATTATATTATAAAGATATGTTTTCAAATGTGATGAGAATTGGGTTGTAAACAAATAATTAGAATGGTAATTTAAGGATGGTTTCAGGTAGCTTGGGATGAAAGGGACTATAGTGGCAATAATACAGGCTTGGTATTGGGGCATATCCCCTCACTTCACACACCACAAAGATAAGGGTGTTGGGTGCTTAGCTAGAATATACCATTAACCACATTTTATACTTGACCAGAGTATCAAGACATCTTCCCTCTTGGTGATTTTTGACCATTTTTGGTCCAAAAGGCCAAAACTCAATCTCCTTCCTTCCCTGCTATTCTGAGCCAGTTCATTTTTTTATTTTGCAAAAGTCTTGATTTCTACGGACTCTACAAGCTGTTTCTACGGACTCTGCAGGTAATTTCTATAGACTCTGCAGGCTATTTCTATGGAATTTGCAAGAAATTTTTACGAACTCTGTAGGAAATTTCTACAAACTCTGCAGGAAATTTCTATAGACTATGTAGGAAAGAAACAAGTTACCAACACTTAGGCACAAAATAGACCATTCCAAGTTCAATACCTTGGTTTAATGACTTGGTTCAATGTCGAGGTTCAATGACATGATCTTTCCAAGAGTTAGCAACTTTGAACTATTGAACCATTGAACTGGTTCAATCAATTGGTTCAACGCTTTGGTTCATCACTTTGGCTCAATGGTAAAGTTCATCGGCAAAGTTCAATCAAATGGTTCAACAGTCAGTTCAACATTTGGTTCAAAGGAACGGTTCAATGGGAAGGTTCAAAAGAGTCTCTTGAAGGACAAGTGCCCTTGCGAAGGGCAGGGAACACTTGAAAAAAGACCAAAAGGTGAACAAGGCCAAAAAAGTAATTTTTCTTCAGAGTTTTGTTTAAGGCAAAGGATGAGAATTTCTTCCAACAAAATGTCCGAAGGAATTCCTTCAGACATTTTGTCTGAAGAAATTCTTCGAAAGAAAATCTTGCAAAATGAAAAGACAAGGCAAAGGCAAGAAATAATTTCTTTCAAACTTTTGTCTAAAGGAATTCCTTTAGATAAAAAGTTTGAATAAATTTGGGAAAAGCCACGGGAAAAGCCCGAAGAGAATTCTGAAGGAAAGGAAGTCATCGAGATAATTCTTGCAGACATTTTGTTAAGGGAAAATGGTCGAAACAAAATCCCAACCAGAGAAAAGGCCTAAGGAAAGGAAAAGGCTGAGGAAATTCAAAGGGGTGATGGGCCCGAAAACGTCAAAATCAAGCATGGTGAACTACCCGTTGGAGGTTCAAACACCCTGTGACAGGTGCATAGACGTCAATTTTAAGGCAGTGAAATAACTTTTGATTTTGAAAGGCTTAAGGATAGGCCACGAGTGAACTCAGTGACCCGCTAAGAAGATAGCCCTCAAGAGCCAAAGGAGACATAAAAGATAAAGCCAGGAAGAGACAAAAGAGCCAAGCATAGAAATGGACAAAATATCCCAAGTGGTAAAGGGGAGGTGAGTTATTTCAGTGGTTGACATAGTGCCTACCAAGCGGTCATCAAGAGGTGCGAATAGTGAATGACGTGCCCCATTTTCTCTACTTTGCATTTATGAGCAAACAAACTGTGTAAATATCTGGAAGGAGCAATCTTGTTTATAGGAAAAGAGGCATGGCCCATGCTTTCACATTAATGTTTGAATGCCAAAATCAAAATTGGCAGCCAACACAACATCCTTTTTTCAATGACTACCTCTTCTTGATGCTCTCAATGCACATGAGCCAACTTGTAAAAAGGCACTAAAGTCTTTTCCAAAGGGGTGCCTTTACTTCCCCTCTCTCTCTCTATATATATTTTAAACTTCTCATTTTGAAAAGGGATCTTCTTAGCCTATAAGGCAAAGCTCTACCCAAAAATCTCTTGGTTTGTAAGGCGGAGCTTTACTAGATTTTACCTTGAATCAAGACTTAGCAATTTTTTACGTCCATTTGAACTTGCAATCACGCATATGTCTATGTCTTCATTTTGTGTTAAGTCATTTTATTTTATGCTTTCATAGAATGATTCTAGCATGTCTAGTGCATTATGAAGTTTCTTATTCTGCAAGTATGCCAGAAGTGTTTGCAATAGAGTATAGGCACATGTAAACAAGCTGGCATAGAGTGTCTTAGAACACCTCTGGTAGTTCTTCCTCCCTGTACCTCTAGAAGACCCCTAGCATACTGATGCATAAGAGTTTCCCATATCAGATGAAGTGTATGTTAGCTTGTCCTTGGTTAAAAGTGTAGGTTCGAGCTAAGTAGATCAACTTTTTTGGTGTATCACCTTTTAATTTAGGTTTAGGTTCTATTTTTCAATAATCCTTCTCCCTTTTCACCCCCTATTATTAGTAGTAGGAAATCCAGGGCCTCAGAGATACATCAAAGTGAGCTAGCCCTTATCTAGAGACTCTCCCCCCAGTTTTGCTAGGCCCAGAGGCAAGAGGGGAGTTTCCATTGTTGCATGTAGAACGCAAGAGCTTAGCCTCCGGTCGAGGGTGCAATCCGCCATGTCAAATTTTTTTGGCACGCCCGGTGGGACCAACTAGGACAAGTTTTGTCCAAAGAGTTAAATAATTTTGGTGTGTTCTTTAACCAACCAGCCTTTGGAGGCTTTTTCATCAACACCAATGGCGACTCCGAGTTGAATCAGCTGGTTAAGTAGTTCTGGTGCCATCAAGAAATCTTATTTTTGTATGTATAATCCCATTATTAAGAATCATGGGCTTTGTTTTCCTTTTTATAACTTTGATCAAGCTCAAAATGTTCATAGAATCACCCCAAATAGCTCTCCTAGTTGCCCTTCAACAATAAGGGAAGTAGCACTGAAGTTTGAGAAGCAGGTGGTGGAAATAGACAGATTAGATGAGCAGTATAAATATCAGCAAGAGCTTATGTATAAATAGGAGTGTTTGTTTAGGCAAGCTCAGGCCTTGCAATCCATGAAGGAGGAGGTAGTAAAATCCATTCATTTAAGGCAGTCAGTCTTGTGTGCCCCCTCCTATTCTAAAGAAATCCCCCTCTTACACACCAAATCATTTTTATTAGATAGCACTTTCTCACTCTAGCTCATCTGATTTGTTAATCACTCCTACTCTTAACCCTGTGCACCTAGCCTTCAAACATCAAAGGGCATTAGAGCAACCTCTGATGGAAATTAACCTTCTCAATACCTTAGATTGCAAATCCTCCTTTGAAGGGAATACCATGAACCAACTCATCTCTCTTGAAGCATCTCTTCTTGTACATCAACAGAACCTTCCTAACCTTCCCCAACTTCCTCAGGTCTCTCAATATGATCTCCAGATTCCAAGTTGGAAGAGGGAAAATCATGAACCAATTTAGAACCTTGAAGAAAACAAAGTTGTTCCCTATTCACAAAGGGAAAATTCCAATCTTAAGGTCATGAGTTGGAAGCAAATAGTGGAATCTTGGGGCAAGAAGGAGGAGGAGAAAGGTTTTGCTCAAAACCTCAAAGAAGATGAATCTGCTCCTACTCATCATGATGATGATTGTGACCTCCAAGAAAGGCTCTTCCAAGAAGATATAGCCAGGAGAATCACATAGTTGGAGTCCAGAGCGAGATTCCTCAGCCAATGTGTGATGGACAGTTCAGACTAAACAACAGATTCCATGTCTGAACACACCCCATCTACACACCTCCAGGAGAGATATCAGACCACATCTGATATAGATGAAGTGATGGCCAAATGGAAAGAAGAGAATCATTCGATTATAGCTCAAGGACTGCCTCCTCTTCTACATGGTTTTAATCATCAGCCTTCCACTTCATCCCTTGTCAAGGAGGAACTTGTTTTGCAAGAGGTGAGTGAGGAAGAGAAGATCCAATTTGCAGTTGTCCAAGAGGATATCATGAGTGACAATGAAGAGGAAATCATCATGGATGCTCCCTCTGAAGACATCATTAACAATGGAGAAGATGCAGGTCATGCATACATGCAGATGTTCTAACAATACGAAGAGGAACATAAGCATGGTGAACTCTCTCCCCCTTTGTTTGATGAACTTCCTTATTGCTTCGATAAGGAGGATGACCATGCCGAGGATCCTAAGTTGGAGGAGGATCAGATGGATGTCTTTGAACAACTAGAGACTCTGATCTTTGAGCAAGAGAAGGAGAGGCATGTTCATCTTGAGAATAACTTTGAAGAAGAGAGCCTTGAACAAGAAGGTGATGTTCTATGGGATGAGAAATCAGTTTGTGATTCCATTTAAGGCATCACAATAGTCACCCTTCTTCAAGAGAGCCATGAAGAAGCAGAGGATGAGTTTGACAGGGTCTTCAATGAAGTAGAAGGAAATGAGTCAAACCATGGTGCACTGCAAAGGAGCTATGCAAATCAAGGGGCTTATGGTGATGAGCCAACAACTATCAATTTCTTGATGAAATGCACCAGCATGAAGAACCAACAGGAGGCAAGCTTCCAAGAACAAGAAGGATACATATGTGTTGGAAGCATGTTTGCCCTCGATTCATTTGGAGACAAGCCAACCAAGGTGGCAGGCAAGAAGGGCAAGTCACCAGATCTCCATTCCATTCAACCACTTGTCTGGCATCATAAGTTTCCTGGCCAGGAAGGGGACTTAAGAAGTTTTCCCTTTGATCTAGGAGGGAGGAAAATATACCTAGTTAGCTGTACATAGTAGTTTGCTTTCGGTTTTCTTTCCCTATTTTCCCTAAGTGTTGTTTGCACAGGTAGCTTTCTTAGTCTTGTGTGTGTTTTCATTTCCTTTTGGGGTAACGCTTCGTGATTGATTCTCGAATCTATTGGGGCTGTTGCTAAATTTTCAAGTTGCGTTTTGACTACATGCCCAATGGACTTTAAGGCAACTAGTTTCTAAGCATATCATGCATGCTTCCCCTGGGAGTCACCAATTTGTTGACCATTTTTGGTCCAAAAGGCCAAAAATCGGTCTCCTTCCTTCCTTGCTATTCTGAGCTAGTTCATTTTTTGATTTTGCACAAGTATTGATTTCTACGGACTTTGCAGGCTATTTCTACAGACTCTGCAGGCAATTTCTATAGACTCTATAGGTTGTTTCTATGGACTCTGCAGGAAATTTCTAAAGACTCTGTAGGAAATTTCTATGGACTTTGTAGGAAAGAAACAAGCTCCTGACACTTAGGCACAAAATGGACCATTCCAAGTTCAATACCTTGGTTCAACAACTTGGTTCAACATCGGGGTTCAACAACATGATTTTTCCAAGAGTTAGCAACTTTGAACTGTTGAACCATTGAACCGGTTTAATTGATTGGTTCAATGCTTTGGTTCATCACTTTGGTTCAATGGCAAAGTTCATCAGAAAAGTTCAATTAAATGGTTCAACAGTCAGTTCAACATTTGGTTCAAAGGAACGGTTCAATGGGAAGGTTCAAAAGAGTCTCTCGAAGGACAAGTGCCCTCACGAAGGGCAGGGAACACTTGAAAAGAGACCAAAAGGTGAACAAGGCCGAAAAAGTAAGTTTTCTTTAGATTTTTGTTTAAGGCAAAGGATGAGAATTTATTCGGAAGAAAATCTCGTGAAATGAAAAGACAAGGCAAAGGCAAGAAATAATTTCTTTCAGACTTTTGTTTAAAGGAATTCCTTCAAATAAAAAGTCTGAAGAAATTCGGGAAAAGTAACGAGAAAAATCCCGAAGAGAATTTTGAAGGAAAGGAAGTCATCGAGATAATTCTTGTAGACATTTGTCCATGATAAAATGGCTGAAACAAAAGCCCAACCAGAGAAAAAGCTGAAGGAAAGGAAAAGGCCAAGGAAATTCAAAGGGGTGACAGGCTCGAAGATGTCAAAATAGAGCATGGTGAACTAGCTGTTGGAGGTTCAAATGCCCAGTGATGGGTGCATAGACGTCAATTTTAAGGCGGTGAAATAGCTGTTGATTTTGAAAGGCTTAAGGATAGGCCGCAAGTGAACTCAGTGACTCATCGAGAAGATAGCCCTCGAGAGCTGAAGGAGACAAAAAAGACAAAGCCAAGAAGAGACAAAAGAGCCAAGCGTAGAAATGGACAAAACAACCTAGGTGGCAAAGGGGAGGTGAGATATTTCAGTAGTTGACACAGTGCCTGCCAAGCAGTCATCAAGAGGTGTGAACAGTGAACGGTGTGTCCTATTTTCTCTACTTTACATTTATGAGCAGACAAATCACGTAAATATTTGGAAGGAGCAGTCTTGTTTGTAGGAAAAGAGGCATGGCCCATGCTTTTACATTAATGTTTGAATGCCAAAATTAAAACTGGCAGCTGACACAGCATCCTTTTTTTAGTGACTTCCTTTTCCCGATGCTCTCAATGCATATGGGCCAACTTGTAAAAAGGCACCAAAGTCTTTTCCAAAGGGGCGCCTTTACTTCCTCTCTCTCTCTCTCTCTCTATATATATATATATATATATATATATATATTGTAAACTTTTCATTTTGAGAAGGGATCTTCTTAGCCTGTAAGGCAAAGCTCTACCCAAAAATCTCTTGGTTTGTAAGGCGGAGCTCTGCCAGATTTTACCTTGAATCAAGACTTAGCAATTTTTTACCTCCATTTGAACTTGCACTCACGCATATGTCTATGCCTTCATTTTGTGTTAAGTCATTTTCTTTTATGCTTTCACAGAACAATTCCAACATGTCTAGTGCATTGTGAAGTTTCTTCTTTTGCAAGTATGCTAGAAATGTTTGCAATAGAGTATAGGCACATGTGAATAGGCTGGCATAGAGTGTCTCAGAACACCTCTGGTAGTTCTTCCTCCCTGTACCTCTAGAAGACCCCTAGCTCACTGATGCATAAGAGTTTCCCATATTAGATGAAGTGCATGTTAGCTTGTCCTTGGTTAAAAGTGTAGGTTCAAGCTAAGTAGATCAACTTTTTTGGTGTATCACCTTTTAATTTAGGTTTAGGTTCTATTTTTTAGTAATCCTTCTCCCTTTTCACCCCCCCCATTGTTAGCAGTAGATAATCCAGGACCTCAGAGATACATCAAAGGGAGTTAGCCCTTATCTAGAGACTCTCCCCCTAGTTTTGCTAGGCCCACAGGCAAGAGGGGAGTTTCCATTGTTGCGTGTGGAAGGCAAGAGCTCAGCCTCCTGTCGAGGGTGCAATCCGCCACATCAATACTGATAAAATACAAGTAGGTTGGTCTTGGGTAGTCAAATGTTAAAATGTTTGTTTAGATTTTGTGATTTAATCATGTGTGCATAAAATAGAAAATCCTAAAACTAAACAATTAATTGAAAACCACCTAATTAAGTTATGTGATCTATTCTAAGCATGCAAGCAACAAGAAAAGAAAGTGTGAACTAATTACTAGCATATAAGGTTAATTCCAATTTTAAAACAAGGTATAATGTTAATACAATCAACAATGTATGCACATAATATAGAATAGGACTGATAGGGTTGATCATATACTATGGAAGTAAGGTCTGAAAATGAATAGGGTTAGCAGAGTCGACCTAGTTATCTAGACAACACATAGAACTAGGTCGACAGGGTCGACCTAGTTGACTGTGTAGGGGTAGTTTTAAAGACTACAAACTATAAAATAAAAGACTGTAATGAAAGAGATAGAAAGGAATCTTTGTGCATTAGAGATGCAGAGAATGAAGATTGTTCTTTAAGAATGTTGATATGTGCGTGTAAATTTTGTTAATTGGGTTGATTGGGTTGATCAGTCTTTGTAGAACCCTACTGCTCAATGCTTGAAAATATATAGGGTCGACTCGGTCGACAAAGTAGTTCGGAATGGATGTCTGAAAAGCTAAAATCCTATACTGGAATAAATAAGTTTCAGATTCAACTTCATTTAAAGCAGTGATAGAGATGATAGGGATTATTAGAGAGAAATGAAAAGGGGTCTAGAACAACCAAAGGAAGGGTTAGGGCAGTGAGATCTAGAATTTGTTGCAAGAAAAGGAAAGTAGCTTATGCATAACAGAGATAAAGATGATGCTCACTTTGACAATATTATTAAAGGAAAAGGGTATTTAAAAAATATGATGGTATAATTAGTCCACACCATGTAGAATATGGATGTGCGAAGAGATCAAAATAATGAACAATAACTAATACACTCAGAGAATGACCATTGAATCCTTTGCTAGACCTTTCCAACCAACCTTTATTTGTATGAAGTAACAATTCTAGAGATGGAAATTCAACCATCTATGGCAGATGATATTGCTACCAACTATGAAGAATACATGGTTATACTAGACTAAATTAAGGAGGCTATCTCTCTCACTAATTTTATAAATTAAAATAAAAATAGAGTTGGTCAAAGAGCTAAATTAAGGCCAAAAAGAAATTGAAGGGACTTCCTAGAGGAATTAGGGAAGCTAACACTTTTTACATATGACAGATTTTATAAGTGTATGGCATGCTCCTAGATAGAGAAGTTGGCCACCTTCTTATCACTTAGGTCGATGATGGAAGATCAAGCCATCAAATTACAATCTCTTGGAGGATTCATACAAAATGACCAAACCGTCGACGTAAAATTGGGATTGAATGGAAATGAGGTTGTGCTTTGTGGTATGGCCAATGGATCCCTACAATTATTACAACAAACATATTGGAGGGTGTCACATTTGGTAGTACCCTCTCTAGATCACAATTGATTAATGATTTTGCTATCATGGGTTCACTCATAGAGTTTGTTGGAGAAGCATCATTGGGTATAGGGCTTCCAATTTTTTATTATATTAGAGAAGTGCAACAGAGGCTAACTACTTCACAAAGAGCATTGGAGGAGACAAAACATTTAGTTTGAGATCTCGATATTTGAAGAATGATTCAGAGATTGCTTGAGGGCAATCAATTTTGAAAAAGGGGGACTATAATATTCCTTTTTCTGAATTAATTAAATTAAAGATCCCGAGGCCTATTTTTATTTTCCATGAGCTAAGTGAGGATTAAAAGGAGAAATAATATTATAATAATTCATTACATTATCCAAAAAAGTAATTTATAGCATAACTTAGAAAATTAAAATAAAAACACTTAATATATTATTATTATTAAGGTCAAAAAATAAATATTAAATACATGACAAAATAAATAATTATTAACATTATATAAAGAAAACATCAAATCTTTAATTATAAAATAATTATAATTACTTTAAATCCTTAAATGAAATTATAAAAATATGTTTTATAAATAAAGAAAGACCATCATTATTCATTATGATTAGACCCTGAAACCCCTCAAATCTACCGAGGTAAATCTTTAAAAAAATGGTTATCCATAGTAAATTAGAAATCGGGGGTTAACTTAGGGTTTGATTAACTTAGGGTTGGAACAAAAAATCAAGATCTCCTAGGAGCAAATCGTGGCAGTTAGGGCAGATCGTAAGGTTGTTTTTGGTAGATTGCAGAAGTCAAAAATTAGCAGCACAGCCAAGAAATATAGCTAGCCCCTATTGTTAGGGTTTGGACCCACAGTTGACAATTCAGCCTTGCCCCGAATTAACTGCTGGATTCTTTCCATTTTCTTTGACGGAGTATGAATATATTTTATCTAATAATTTTTTTTGCTTTTTTTTTCAATAAAACAAAACAAAATAAATTTATATTATTTAATCGGTTATTTTTTACCATTTTTTTTTTAAAATAGTTTCTTTATTTAAAATATATATGAAATATAATAAAAATAAATTGATTTAAATTAGTATTTACAAATATTTTATTAGACATAAACAGATAATATAATAATAAATTTGATCTAATTAATTTTTTAAATCCAAAACATGATCTTAAAAGAGTATTTTTAGTTATAAATTATTTAGAAATAATTGTTAAGATTAATAGTGCAAAATATGCTAAAATAGTTTGATATCATTGAAAATGATGGTGAGAATATCATATTACAACTCTTTAATTTATATAAGAACCATTGTCATAATTCTATGGTTTCATTTGTTGTGTTACAATGAAAGGAGTGTGAAAATGGAGGTGATGAGGAGCTTCTGTTAATAGAAATTACAATAGTAAATCATGATAGTAGACATGTAGTAAAGCATGATTTTTATAAATAGTTCCTTGTATGAGGATCAGTTGGGCACAATTACATATAAGGTTGAATAAAACACTCAATTCGTTGAATACAATATGCAATCGGGGAAAACAAAGCCCTAATTGTTATCACATCCACATACAATTCCTTGCACATGGCCCATAGAGCCCCAATGGATATTTGATTAATGCAATTACTTGCATAGGTTGGTTTGGTCCCAATTACATATCACATTAGACCAAATGCTCATTTGGTTTAATATAGTGTGCAATTAGGGACGTACTTGACGTTATATAGAGCCAATTCCTTTCTTGGGGCTTAGTTGGCCCCAATTATGCATTATCTTGGACCAAATAATCAATTGATTTTATATGGTATGTACTGTGGGCCAGCAGACTTGATTGATATTAGAGGGACATGATTACTTGCATGAGGTTGGTCACTTTTATTTTGGATAGAGTTTCAAAGTAGAAAATTCTTCGTTATATATTCAATAATATATCTTACATGTTTATATCCTTTTGAACTCCTACAAATATGGAGTCTAGGCTTATAAAAAATAACTTATCAATCCCTATACTCACTATATAAAACCTTTTCACATGAGTTGCTAACTCACATAAAACACAAATTATTATAACTACTGATATGACACACTAAATTATATCATATATCCAACATTTCCTAATTAGTGCAAACATAGAGTGAGGAATCACACGACATGAATTAGAAACATAAATGTATATCAAACTCATAATCTAGGAATGCAATCATGCTACTTATGAAAATTACTACGGTTATCACTTACAATAAATGATGGGCTTCTCAATGAAAAATCACAAACTTCCAATAATAACCTACATCTACATGAGCATAATTTTTTGGGTTTTCAATTTGAGTGTTGGGTGACTCAACAAACTATTAGTTAGAAATATTCCACATAAGGTACATAGAGTCATTTTATTTCCTATACATTTGTTTACAATTTTTTATTTTCATCAAAAAACATGAAAATGAATATTGAGGATTGTGTCTGCATTGTTATGTTTGTAGTTGTTGTATATGATCATTATCAGAAATTGTAAACAATATATATGATTCCATCTTTGGCATTGGTCGATTTGGTGCATATATGTTTCCAAGAATATCAGTTTCTCTCGATAATGTATCCATTACAAGGAGAAAATTTGACTCTTAATTTTGAAAATGAAGACATACAAAAAAATTATAAAGAAATTGACCATTTTGGATAACAAGTCCTTATTGACACATACATGGGTCAAATTGTTACAATATAACTATATATCATATTTAACAAAATATATCTTTGACAAATAACTCTCGCTAGTATTTAAAAAAAAATTAAACTATTTATTCAATAGGACCACCATTGAATTTTATAGACAAATATAATATTAAAAGATAACACTAATTAGATAAACATAAAAATAAATAAACTTAGACACAACATCTCACTATTAGAATACCTAATAGTAAAAGACTCATGCAATTTAAAGTGTTGTAGTCTGACTGGTGAGGATGATGGTTTCTTATCTCCATAACCAAGGTACAAATCCATCTAGATACCTAACATAGAGATTAAAGTGATTAAGGCTATGATCATACGCTCAGTAATTTTGACAGTATGGATGCCCCTTACTCATGGATACTTACCTAAAGGAGCTCATTAATTTAGATATATGCTTACTCAACATTGTAAATCCACTTTATGTTTATTTCTAAAATTTGGGAAGAGATGCAAAATTTTATCTAATTTACTAACTCCATTTAATGCCTTCCAGCATATCAAAATAAAATACTCACTCAATTTTAAATTCCTAAGACCAACTTTAAATGACACAAACTTAAACGCCAAACATTATTTTAGTTATATTTGAACCTTAGACCTCCTTTGAGCTATATATAATCCAAAACATAAATATAAATGTCCACACACACACACACACACACACACACACACACACACACACACACACACACACACATGTATATGTATACATATATATACATGTATATATATATCTACACACACACACACACACACACACACACACACACACACACACACACACACACACACACACACACACACACACACACACATATGTATGTATACACACACACACACACATGTATATATGTATGTATGTATGTATGTACACACATATATGTATGTATGTATGTATGTATGTATATATGTATGTATATATATATATGTATATATTACATATATATATATATATATATATATATATATATATATATAAACTTCTCAATCAAATATATATATGAAAAATTCACATGGCAAGATAGAGGTTGATTCAAATCATTCAAATTGCATTGATAGACGGTAGTAAGATAAAATATTATGTGATAATAAAGGTATTGAAGGGTTAGATTATAATGATGGCCATGTCTATTGTACTACACACATATATGCAAACATATTTACCATGGAGGTGAATGATTCTTTATCAAAGAAATCAACTCATATATCTTTTGAAAAAATAAATGTATGTCACTACCCCATTTTTTAACTTCTCCATCAAAGGAAAAGAACAAATATTGTGATATAATACAATTTTTTTGGTCATGGGTTATCAATAATAGCTTATCAATCCCTATAATCACTCAGAAAAATCTATTCACTTGAAAATTTATCTCATATACAAATAAACATATTATTTTAACTGCTAATATGATGCATTAAATTATATAATTTATAATAACTACCCACATTTTCATGTTAAATTTAACCAAATGCTCGATTGGTTTAAAATAGTGTGCAAATGGGTCTAACAGAGATCCAATTTACATTAGATGTATGTAATTCCTTGTATGAGGCCTGATTATCCCTAATTTCATATCAAATTAAACTAAATAAATGATTAGTTTAATATGATGAGCAATTAGGTCCAATATATCCCAAATAGATATTAGATGGATACAAGTTACTTGCATGGGGCTCAATTGACCCTGATTTCCAATTAGATTGAATAAGATAATAGATGGGTTAAATAATGGTGTGTAGTCATGGGAAATGGAGCCCCAATTGACATTATATGGATAAAATTCCTTGGATGAGGCTTTTTGGGAGAAAAATATGCATCAAATTCACCCAAATACTCAATTAGGTTGAATATAGTGTGAGCTTAGAGCCCCGATTAACATTACATGGATGTAATTATTTGTATGGGTCTTGGTTGGCACAAATTACTTATTATGCTAAACCAAAAACTCAAATAGATGAAAATAATGTGTAGTCAGTGTCCAAATTGAAATTAAATGCATAAAATTACTTGCACCGAGTTTGGTTGGTCCAAATTACATATTTAAATAAAAATAATTTTGATTGTTTTAATATGATGTGTAATCAAGCCAATGGGTTAAAAATTGACATTAGATTAACATATTTCCTTCAATGGAGTTTAGTTAGCCCAAATTACATATCAAATCAAACTAAATACTTGATTTTTTAAAATATAGTGTGCAATCAGAGACCCAATCGACATCACATGGACATAATTCCCCTTTTAGGGCTCATTTCATCCCAATTATTTATTAGATTGAATTTCATGTTCAATTGGTTTAATATGGTGTGATATCAAATCCATAATTGACAATACATTGAATGAATTCCTTACACAGGGACTAATTACCCCTAATTACATATTATATTGAAGAAAATAATTGATTGGTCTAATATGATATGCAATTAGGGGAAATCATTGATAATGGACATTAGATGGACACAATTCTTTGTAGGGATGAAAAATGCCTCAATTGATATTAGGTGGAAGTAGTTAGTTACATGGGACTCGATTGTCCCTAGTTATGTATCATATTTTTTAAAATATCAATTGATTTAACATGGTGCAATTAGAACCCCAATTGACATTAGATGGATGTAATCCTTTCTTTTGGGATTGAGTGGCCCCAATTGTATATCATATTTAACCTAAATAATTAATTATTTCAATAAGGTGTTCAATTGGGGCTAATAGAACTTGAACAACATTATATGGACAAAATTACTTTCATTGGGCTTAGTGGGCCCCAATTAAGTATTTGATATAACTAAATACATGATTAGTTGAATATAGTATATAATTGGGGCCAATAAAGCTATAATTGACATTAGATATATTTAATTCCTTTCATGAGTCTTGGTTGGCCATAAATGCATATTGAACTAAACTAAATACTTGGTTGATTCAATATGTTGTGTATTTGGGACCAATAGAGCCCCCCTTTGATAGTAAAAGGATAAAATTCCTTACATGAGGCATGTTTGGGCTATATTTCATATCATATTGAACCAAATATTAATTGCATTGAATATATTGCACAATAATAATCCCAATTATTATTAGATGGATTTAATTAATTATAGAGGGTTTAATTGGTCCTGATTGCATATCAAATTGAAAGAAATACTCACTTATTTGAATAAGGTGTGTAATTAAGGCCCTAATTAATATTATATTGACATAATTCCTTGGGCAAGACTCGATTGGACCCAATTATGTTCATCTTGAACCAAATAATCGATTGGGTCAACATGGATGAAATCATGGCCAAGTAAGCCCCAATTTCCATTATATGGATGTAATTCATTCGATGAGGCTCGTTTAGACTGAATGCACATATCAAATTGAAAAAATACTTATTTTTTTTAATAAGATGAGCACTTGGATCCCCAATTGATATCATATGGATGAAATTCCTTGTATGAGGCTCAGTAGGCCTAGATTGTATATTAGATTGAACCAAATTCTTGAATTTTTCAATATGGTGTGCAATCAAGGCCAATGGATACCACATTAATATTATATGAATGTAATTCCTTGTATAAGGCGAATAGAGCCCAAATTAAAATTATTATGATTTTTCAATATAAAATATAATAATAATTATTTAATTATTATTATGATTTTTATAATATAAAACAATATTAATTTATTATGTTCTAATTATTTTTGTGTGCATGCATGTGTGTGTACACACACATTATCTATGTATGTATGTGGGTGGGTACATCATCACTTTATTTTTATGGTGGTGAATAACCCACTAAGCTATGTTTTACTATCACACCATCACCTTAACCATTATCATGATGCAAAACACATATTCAGAGCTCAAAATCTTATGCACATTGACAACCACTTAAAAGATACACTAGAACAACACAAGAACTTGTTAACACATCCAATTTTGCTCCTACACATTACTTCCTAAGCCCATTAACATCATATGCACTATTTATTTACATCAAAGTTCATATTATCAAGTGTAACCTATATCATGAAATTCATTAAATGATTTTTTTAAAAAAGAACACTAGCATAGGATATATCCACCTCTACCTTAATTGGATGAAAATCCTAGTTGTTTCATTGTATGAAAATACTAAAAAATAATGATATAATAATATAAGTTAATAAAATAATTACTTTAAAACATCATGTTTAAATATTTATCATTTAATACTTGTTATCAAAAGTAAACTTCACCACATTTTTTAGTACTTAATATTTCAATGGATTTTGTTTTGAATTAATAATTTAAATAATTATGATCAAATATATATGCACTTTATTTATTTCATTAAATTAATTTCAATAACTTAAAATAAAATATATTTAATTTAATTCCCAACTTCACTTTGCTAATAGACATTTAATTATTTTCACATCGATAATTCAATTTTAAATTTGGATTTAATTTAAACAATAAAAGTTGATGTTAAATATATGATATCAAAAATCTTGAATAAAACAAATTGATCTAATTTTTTAACACAATTGCATCTACATTTGTGTCAAACTCAGTCACAATTAAAATAATGCAAATTTTTAGGGTATCCATTGACTTATAACAACATTTTGGGTTGGAAAACTATACAAAAGAGTGAAAAAGTTATTTTAAAAACATTAGTATTATTTGTGTCTAAATTTTGATAATATTTTTTTTTTTTGGTTTGTTATGGATACGTAGTTTTTTCTTTGAGATCTCCATATACAAGCACCAGATGGGAAACATAAAAGATTAAAAAAAAAAAAACTATGAGAACTAGAGAAAATAAAATGAGAAGAGAAAGATGACCATAAACAATATGAGAACTTGAGAAAGAGAATTAGAGGTAAAAAAGCAAATGAAGATGTAGATTATGAAAAGTATGAATGATTGATAAGTGATTTTCACATTATTTTATTTTTTAACATAGTTTTTTTTGGAAATATGATACATTAGGGATTTTTATATGTTAGTTGGGTTGTTTTTTTTGTAATTATAGCTATTGAGTATGAGTGTGTATTAGGATGAATCTCTTATTTTAGGATTTTATAAAAACACTTAAAAAACATTAATAAATTGAATTGGATTTCATGTATACCATAAACAGGTAGGAAACCACTAAGTTTATGGATAACATTGAAAAATTTAATAACCTTCATTCTTCACTAAACAACAAATATGAACCTTCACCGCCTTTTTTAATTCCCATAGATTACCACATAAGCTCATGTGGGAGAAGGGAGGGGAGGTGATGTACTTTTTTGGTTCAATACTTATGCTAATGTGTAGAAATATAACATATATGATAATTTTTTTTTTCTTGATATAAAAGTGTTTTGGCATGTTAACAATGAAAATGAGTTAACCCATTTAAATTGGCTAGGTTTTTCGCAATAGAAAAAAACATTGATTATAATAAAATGGAATAACATTTTAGGAATATATCTTAAATAATAAAAAAAATTAATTAATGGTAAATCCCCTTAGGAATTTAATGTATTAAAGGTATATAAAAATCAAAGAAAATCTTAAAAACAATGTCATAATCTTTATATAGATCATTACACAAAGGCAAGTTGGATAAACATGATTAAAAGTGGATGGGAAATGGAAAGAAGATATATGGAAATGAAATAAAATGTGGATATTTAAAGTCAATAATGAAAATGATTGAAAATAATATATTTATATATTTCATGGGATAAAACATAAGCTAATCAATTTCAAAGGATTTTGTAAGTTGTATCATATCATATCCTTGTATCTACTTTGGTTTTTATTTTTTATTCTAGTTTTACATTTTAATATTTAATTTTATTATTTATTCAATACAATATATCTAAGTATATGTTCAAGAGAAGGAATATAATTTCATCAAAAGGAATGGGTTGCATCAAATTATCAGAAAAATATGAGTGTATATATATATATAACTCATAATTTGTTATATCATGGTTTATTTGTATTAGTTAATAAAAGTGTTGATTTCTTATTTTTAGCAAATAAAATTCTAACGTATGGAGCCACCAAAATACTACATTGTGGCATAAATAGAAAAAATGTTTCGAATCTTTTATGCAATTAATTTAACATAAGAAAAAGCTTAAATTAATTACTAATATTTTAATTGATAAAATTTTTATACTCCACATTTATTCAAAAACTAAATTATATGAATTCAAAAAAATTGATAGAAATTTATTTTAAAAGTTTATCAAATCTATATGTTGCAAGGATCAAGTTGTAAGGAAAAATTTTATTATGAAGAATACAAATTTTTATATCATAAAGAATTCAATAATAGTAATGATGACGATGACAATGATGATGATGTGGATCAATATAATATTTCAAACTAGAATTTTTAACAATGACTTTTATATATTGTACAATAAGAAGGTTTTCATAGTTACTAAAACATTAATTTATATTTATGTCTAATAAGTGATGATTGATTTTTAGCACACACATTATGATCATTATAATAATAATATATTTTTTTTTAAACGTCTCTTGATTTTTATGCACTATATTTTTAATTATAATATATGGATTTTTTTTTAGTTTATTAAATACATAGCTTTATGAATATTATGTTAATGAAAAATTACTAACAAGTTTCTGAAATTATCATTGTTGTCATCGTTATCATTGTATTTGTCTACAAAATAAAATAGAAATAAAAACTATCCCTATTATATAATTAATGAAGGGAAATATAATTATACTTGTATGTGTGAAAGAGAGAATCAATACATACATACATACATACATACATACATACATATGGTGATATAAAATATGACAAATGCTTTTTTTTATTTAAAAAAAATGATGAAATTGATGTCAAGATGCACATCAGAAAATATATCATAAATATTTATGATGCAACTATCCCTAATGCCACTCATGAAAAAAAAACATATGAATTAAAAGTTTCACGCCAAAAATATCAAAAATCAAATGAATGGGATCAAATGTGTCACACTTAATTCTCAGTCCAAATTGGGACATGAATCCGCTAACATAAAAAAACCTTTTCAAGCCAATTTCATGTTAACTAAATTTGATGTCATTTTCCATTTAACTATCATGTTATATCTCCAACATAAAAAAAATTCAAAGTAGTATCAATTACCCTGATAAAAATTTCATAAAAATAAACCTTTGTGTCAATGACGGAAAAAAGTATAAGAAACAAAACACATGATTTGTAAAATAATACTGAGACTAAATCATTAAAATATAATGGTGAACAAACTGATGAAAGAAGTGGACAAAATGGGACGAAACTTCCTTGAAAGATCCTTATAGTAGAAAAAACCTATCCCCAAAAAGAGCATGATGGATATGGACGAGAAAAAGGGTGGAAGAAGAATAAAAATCTGGATATTATGAAACCAACCAAAAGCATTCCAATTATGTCTAATTTTGATCAATAATTGAATAATATATATATAACATAAAATAATGTAATTATAACTAATAAAACTTTAAGAAAGCATTTAGGTTTCTACATTATGTTTTGATGTATGTGTGAATATAATATTTTTCCCACTAAAACTCTTAAATAAACTTCCAATATACATGTGAATCTCTAATCTAACTTCTTTATTACTAAGCCTTTTCAAAATTTACAATCTCAATCTTTGAATTTTGGACTCTACAAATTTTATGTCTAGGACCTCTCTTTATTCTATGGCCTCATTTATTATGCTTTGTGGTCATCCTTTTTTTAACATCAACCCTCTTTTTTGAAAATTAGGAAATTTTTAATTATCATATAAGGAAATTTTATTTGTGAAAAAGCTCCTTTTTAAATTATCTTGGTTACCATATCTTTCCTTTCCATCATCACAATATTTTCCCCTTCCACTTCTATTTAATTGTTTTTGATTTAGATTGTAAACAGTTATGGGATATTCAAATGCAAATAATCACCCCCATAAGTGTTTTCCTACCACATGAACATTGCCAATTGAAAGTTCTCATCAATAACTTTCCAACAAGACCAAAAATGCCTCATTTTATGATTTCTAGTAGAATTTATGACCACTCAATTTTTTTTTTGTGTCGATTCTTAGTGAATAATTTATCTATGCATACTTAATAACGAAAAAATTATTAAATTCTCTTAATAGTGGTTGCTCACCCATTTTTTTCTTTTTGGCTCCATGATATCTCTCTACTCCATAGATCCATCGATTTATAAAATTAACGCTATGATAAATCATGTGTTTACTTTATTTAATTATGATCCCCACCTTTAACTTGTGACCTATGAACCTACCTTATTGTAACACCTATATAATTCAAAGAGTTTTATGATGTTTGAGAAATATGTGGGTTTCATGAGCCCCATAGAATTTTATCAAGGTTTCAACTCTATGACTACCATTCTATGGGCTCCATAAACTTTATTCGATGAGATCTGTGAACATGTGGGAATTTTTGAGGCTGTGAATCCATCTAAGGTTGAATTTGAGGGTGTTTAATTCGATGGCTATGAGCACAAATTTTGAGCAATTTATGTCTTATATGCCAGCTTTCATAAATATGTGGCTTTATGTGTAAACTTTGATAATTTTATGTTTTTTTAAAGAAACTCTAAGAAGTTTATGTCTCAATGTAAAAAATTCAAGAATGTTGTGGCTTTGTGATATTGTGCATGAAATTCAAGAATTATGTGGAGTTTTCCCTAGGATTTGGACGCATGGAATTATCAATTATAGATTATAAACTATCGAACCCATAATGAAGTCTATGGACTCCATGAAGGCTTATTAAGGCTACTAAAGTTCTATGATCTCATTGAAGACTAAGTATTATATGGCTTCTATGAATACTATGACTGTCTTAGTGAATGGGTTAAAAGGCTGTCAAAATATTTATGAATTGGACATGAGGATGTCCATTCAAATGCTATCACAGTGCATATAATAAGTGACCCAAAATGAACTTTGTGATCTTAATTAATTGGCCCATCGACTCAAATAATTTCTAAGAGTTTGTCATGAGATACATTTTTGAAAGCTACTCTATTGTAAAAAAAAGAAGCACTAAGAAAAAATATGAACTTTTTGGAAAAGTGAAGTGGAAAAAGTCCATCCTTTATTCTAAGGGTAGATTACCTTTATTGAAAGCATATAAATGAAATAAACTATTCACAATATTTATAAATAGAATTTTGTGTTGAGAATTATTGATTTTTATATTGAAAAGGAAAATAGAAAAGAAGAAAGATGAAAAGTCATACATGGATAAGAAAATACATATCTTATTATAAGAATGACAAATGAAATTGTAAACATGGTTTGAAATTTTGAAAATTGAGCAAATATTTCTTGAGGATTGAGAACAATGTAATAAAATTTATAATGACACATCTATAAACAATAGTACAAGACACAAACTTCTGAATTTTCATTTTTATTTCTAATGGAAGAGTTATCACAAAGTTTCTTTCTTTCTCCTTTCAAGAGAAAATATAGTGTACATTAAACAACCCTTCTAAAAAATCAACTCTCATATTTGTAAATGTAGCATGAAATGGGGTAACCCTTTGTATTCCTATTTTCATCCTATTCTATTTTACATTCATATTCATATTTTTATAAAATAAAAATAATAATTTATGAAAATAAAAGGAAAACAAGTTACAAAAGAAATGGAATACACCTTAAGAAGTTGTCCCTAAAGAATAATTTATTTTAGATGGAGCTTGTGCAAAATGACTATTTGACTAGTGAATTTTCCTTTCCCCTATAATTATTTGAACATTCTAAATTTTATTATTACTTCATCAATTGAATTTTCTTTGGGAACCACATTACTTTTGTATCATACTATCTATCTAGAAGATATCAACATCATCATATTAGGGATCTCAATCAATTTGGTCGGTTATGATTTCACATATTCAAAAGATAGGTATGAGTTTAACTAAGTACATACATGGATGCAAAATTTAATATACCTTATTTGAATAGTTATTCCTTCACTAAATTTATGAATTACACATTTATCTTGCTCATTATGCATTGATCATGACCATCTTATTTTAAAAATTGACAATGAAAACTCTCCACACTTGACCAGATTTCAACATTTGTTTCTCCTTGAAACTATGACTACTTATTCAGATCATCCATTGCTTTATTATATACCTATATTTTATGAATAACTATCTCTAGCCAATCATGGTAGAGAACATTTTCTATTTTATCAAAATCCATGCTTTGATCAGAAATTTAACATTGGTAGCTGACATTGATTCAATGTCACCCTGTAAATTTTCTCACAAACTTAGTTTCTTTTGGTGACATTGTGTTTGTTGATCAATTTTATTTTATTATAACTCAATATTTTGATAAATTTTACCATCTCCTTAATACATTTTATAATATCTATAAATAAATATTCAACTCAATTAAATCAAGTATTTTTCCATATTTGTTATATATGCTTATGGTTGATATGGCTTGTCTACTAATACCAGTAACCTCAATAGGATAATCCACCTAAGGACTTGTTGGATCCTCCAATAGATTCATAAGGTAATATAAATAACTCCCAAGATTTCAAAACTGATCCTTAAACATTTATTAGATTAACTCATATTTTTTTATGCCTTTTGATCATCCTTTATGTGGTTTCTCAGAGGTTATGCATAAAATACTTACAAGTGGCTATACCCAATGATACTAGTTTTAGGGTATAATTAAAAATAATAATTTTGTCTTCATTATTATCTACATTATGCTCAAAAATTTGATTGAATTTAGCATTATATGGATCCAACACTAACACCATTGTGATTTTCACTTTCTTTTAATGAGGATTCATGTGGAGGTTTTCCACAACATCAAAATTAAGAATTTCTACCTGAACTACTTTCTTCTTAGTTTCAAGCAATGGTTACATCATTGGAAATTAGTGTCACTAAATCTCACCATATATGTTTCATAATTAGTCATAATTAATGGTGGTGTAGGATACCTTTGTGGCGTAGAATATGGCAAAGGTAAAATTTAAGGAAAGGCTAAGGGAAGAGGTCATATTAGTGCATGAGGTGCATAACTCATAATAATACCTATAGGCACTAGTTGGTTTAATCCCTAAATAGAGGAAATATATTAATACATGGTTTTTTAATAAAAAAATATGAATTACCACCAAGGGAGGAGGATGATTGTAGGTTTACCAAATTTTTAGTGTGCAACCTCCCTACGATGGAAAAATCACCAGCATAGTTCTTCCTCAACTACTTGAATTAATTTAGATTTGGCACCTCCATAATCTCCTAAATTAATGGATCGATGAGATATGGCACCAAAAATACTTATACTAGATGCTTTGGGGATTAGTGTGGGAATTTCACTTGGTGGGGCTATGGTTTTAGATATTCTTGAGCCACTAGCTCCAATGAACTTTGAAAGTTTCTCATTAAACCATTTAATTGATATTTACAATACTTTATTAGTTTAAAGATAAAGATATATAAACTCTCATGTAGATGGTTTTATTATTAACAGAGGTGAGGATATGACCTTCTTAGTGTAATATAAGTCAAGAAATTTTCTCTAGTCATCTATTATTTCCTCTAGTACCCATGTGTTTGTGAAGGCTTTAATTTGAGCCAAACTCAATTGAACCAAACAACACCTAAATATTTCATATTCATATGAAAAATCAATCCACTAATATTCTAAATGTGGTTTTTGCACATATGAGGAGCCAATTTTGAGATGAGGTTTCACTCATCCTTTATTGTCAAAATAAGTTATGCTAGTGTTAGGATCCATTGTCAACTAGGCAATTGAGGCTTAAATATTTTGGCCATGTGACATTCTTACAAGTATAGTGACTTGAGGTGATTGGACACTCTATTCCTACTACATGTTTATGCTTGCATCACTTAGGTACCCCAACAATTTATTTATACATCTCTATGAAAAATATTTTTTCATTTTCTAGTATGGGAAGTCTTAGGGGGCATCCTTAAAATCCTCCTAATCCATTATATGTATTTTTAGAAATGAATGAAATAATTAACACATTGTGATATGAGATTATCTACCACATCTAAAATTATTATTCCTCAATCTTCATTTAATGCCTATACAAATATCATGGTGAAAGCATACTTATCATGTGTAAAATATTTGTTTATTTTTTCTAGAGGTAATTGTAATCAGAATTAATCAACCTTGGTTTTTGGGATTGCATTGGAAAATAGAGTGAGATCTAATTAAAATATTTGTGCTAAAAATAAGTGCAACCATGAATTAATTCATATAAAATGTTTTAATTACTTATATATTGATATGTTTGTAATTTATAAAATCAATTATTATGTCACCCTATTCAATATTTTGTTTGCCACTGTAAATGATGCTCATAGCCATAAACATAGATTGATGAAATTCTATGGTAGTTTTTTTTTTATTGAAATCCCTATTGAAAATGGTGATCATGCATAACAATTCCTTTTTAAAATATCATCTAAATAAATTATTTGAGAGTTTTGACAATCCTTTTCTCTTCTATTTTAGCCCCCTATTGTTGATGGCATTGAGATGATTTTCTAGGTTTTTGTTTCAAAAAACCTTACCTAGCCTTGATGTTCATTCTCACATAAGTTTATTTTTATGGAATACTAAAATTCATTCCCATGATAATGCCACCCATTTTTTACATCAACCTCCTTCTCGCTATATCTCCTTAGTATCTGGGTCATAATGTTGAGCACATGTGAATACTAGATATGGGCATTAGACAGAGATATGAAAGCTGAGTGCCTCTAGTAAATATATTATTGGAAAAAGGGTGACTATGGGAGTTAGATTTTATGCATTCATTCTATATGAAATTCCTCCATATCTACATGATTTATCTATGAATAATTGATTTCTAGAATGTTTCTTAAGCATTAACATGGGTTCATAACCCATGTATTTTAACTTCATTTTTATTGATCAAGTCAATCAAAAGGCTACCTCAATAAGATTGGATAAGTTCCCATGCACATTCAGAGGTATGAAATTTTTATGTGTTTGTTTATAATAATACATGGTGGTCATGAACATGTTAGCTTCACTCATGGATCCTGTACTAAAAGGTGATATTAGCTAATTGGATCACTAGACCACATAAGGTAATTAGATCTTCTCTTAAAGTGAAATATACTCAAAAAGTACTCAAATAATTTTGAAAACATTAGTGTGTATTACATGATATATTATTATTTTAACTATATTTTTATTGATTTCTAAATTCACAAAGAGGAATGGTGTAGAATTAGAAATTTTACTTTGTGTTGGTACAAAAACTAGGATGATCAATTAAAATATTGAATGGTTTTTCTCAATTGGGTATTGAAATTAATTTTTATAGGCACATGAGGGAGAATACATTAGCCTACTTAGGCCACCAAATTCCTCACCAAATGCACATGTTTCACACTTTTAGTCAGGTTCATTGAGCCTTGAGGGTGTGGTAAATGCAATGCCATTACCTACCTTGGCATGATCACAAATTCATTTTTGTAACGACCACAAATTTGAATGATCTTGAATGCATTAGTTTGGAAGGCACACAGTCATACCAATTCCCTCTAGACCATGTCTCCTAATCTAGTTTACATGGAATGTTAGGAAATTCCAACTTTATGGTTGTGTATACATGGTTTTTCCCATAGCTTCAATAAAAACTAAGTATTTTGTCTCATGAATATATGAAAACCAATTAGGAATTTAAATTGAAATGTTACTTCTTGTATTGATACAAAATTTGGTAAATTTTAAGCATGGAAATTTTGAGGAAAATAGTTGGCTCTGATTAAGGACATGAAATTGTAAATGTACATAAGGTGAAATTTATAATCTCATGGTTTTAAGACAAATACCATATCCATTGGGATACAAGGTCAATTCAAAATATTATAATGAAGAAAGGGAAAAGAAACATGCCAACATAAGGGAAACACATTTACATAAATGAAACACACCCAAAATCTTAAGTCACATATGGGTCTAGTAGGGACAACCTTCTCTTACTATTTATAAAGTTTTAGAAATTTTATACAATGGGGAAATGAAAGATGAGTTCCATCATGATAATACAACTGCAAATTAATTTATCTATAAAAATGGCCAATTTTGAAAATTCCCATCCATAAGTTGATCGTGCCTAACAATTCCTTTTTAAAATCTCATCTAAATAAATTATTTGAGAGTTTTGACAATCCTTTTCTCTTCTATTTTAGCCCCCTATTGTTGATGGCATTGAGATGATTTTCTGGGTTTTTGTTTCAAAAAAACTTACCTAGCCTTGATGTTCATTCTCACATAAGTTTATTTTGATGGAATACTCAAATTCATTCCCATGATAATGCCACCCACTTTTTACATCAACCTCCTTCTTGCTATATCTCCTTAGTATCTAGGTCATAATGTTGAGCACATGTGAATACTAGATATGGGCATTAGACAGAGATATGAAAGCTGAGTGCCTCTAGTAAATATATTATTGGAAAAAGGGTGACTATGGGAGTTATATTTTATGCATTCATTCTATATGAAATTCCTCCATATCTACATGATTTATCTATGAATAATAGATTTCTAGAATGTTTCTTAAGCATTAACATGGGTTCATAACCCATGTATTTTAACTTCATTTTTATTGATCAAGTCAATCAAAAGGCTACCTCAATAAGATTGGATAAGTTCCCATGCATATTCAGAGGTATGAAATTTTTATGTGTTTGTTTATAATAATACATGGTGGTCATGAACATGTTAGCTTCACTCATGGATCCTATAATAAAATGTGATATTAGTTAATTGGATCACTAGATCACATAAGGTAATTAGATCTTCTCTTAAAGTGAAATATACTCAAAAAGTGCTCAAATAATTTTGAAAACATTAGTGTGTATTACATTATATATTATTATTTTAACTATATTTTTATTGATTTCTAAATTCACAAAGAGAAACAGTGTAGAATTAGAAATTTTACTTTGTGTTGGTACAAAAACTAGGATGATCAATTAAAATATTGAATGGTTTTTCTCAATTGGGTATTGAAATTAATTTTTATAGGCACATGAGGGAGAATACATTAGCCTACTTAGGCCACCAAATTCCTCACCACATGCACATGTTTCACACTTTTGGTCAGGTTCATTGAGCCTCGAGGGTGTGGTAAATGTAGTGCCATTACCTACCTTGGCATGATCACAAATTCATTTTTGTAATGACCAAAAAGTTGAATGATCTTGAATGCATTAGTTTGGAAGGCACACAGTCATACCAATTCCCTCTAGACCATGCCTCCTAATCTAGTTTACATGGAATGTTAGGAAATTCCAACTTTATGGTTGTGTATACATGGTTTTTCCCATAGCTTCAATAAAAACTAAGTATTTTGTCTCATGAATATATGAAAACCAATTAGGAATTTAAATTGAAATGTTACTTCTTGTGTTGATACAAAATTTGGTAAATTTTAAGCATGGAAATTTTGAGGAAAATAGTTGGCTTTGATTAAGGACATGAAATTGTAAATGTACATAAGGTGAACTTTATAATCTCATGGTTTTAAGACTAATACCATATCCATTGGGATACAAGGTCAATTCAAAATATTCTAATGAAGAAAGGGAAAAGAAACATGCCAACATAAGGGAAACACATTTACATAAATGAAACACACCCAAAATCTTAAGTCACATATGGGTCTAGTAGGGAAAACCTTCTCTTACTATTTATAAAGTTTTAGGAATTTTATACTATGGGGAAATGAAAGATGAGTTCCATCATGATAATACAACTGCAAATTAATTTATCTATAAAAATGGCCAATTTTCAAAATCCCCATCCATAAGGAGTTAAAATTTCCATGACTACATTTTTTATATATTCTCTTATCACATAAGAGGACCAAATCTCCAACTTGAAATTTTCTTTGTCTAGTGATGCAATAGAACTTTCACATTTTCTTGATGAGTTGAAATATGATCTCACTGGAATAGTTTATACCCATTTTATGAATCAATCTAATGATATCAATACATGGGTTTGTCATGTGATTTAATGAGGATTTAATTTTCCAATGAAGTCTAACCCCCACTACTTAAAATGTTTTTGAATAACTCTTGCCATAGAGGAAAAGTTGCTAATATTGATTTCTTAATGAAATATTAACAAACTTTACATTTTGAAACCCATGTTTGTACAATTTTAAATAATGTAGGCTAGTATTAATGAGCTTTCAAAATCTTACATACACTGACAAGAGATATGAAATGACCACCACAAGCCTAATTATGAAAGGTTTCCAATAGCATTTTTGTTATTAATTTTCCATGCACCTTAGAAAAGATCCATAATTTCCCTTATTAAACAAAGTTGTGTCAAAAATTAAGTATCTTATTTCTCTCAGCTTGATTGTCTTTTTTCATTTAGAATTTTAGTGAATTTGGAATTATCCATATAATAATAAGTAAGTGATATATAAATACCATTCATCAAATTAATAAATGAACACCACAAGTGCAAACTCCTCTGTCTCATTCTCATTGAGATCCTTTTGGTGAATTTCTCTTTGAATATAAACTTATTCTGCTATTATCTTAAAAAGGTTGTGTAATCTTATCAACTTTGTGGTTTTGATATCCTTCATATTTGGAACCAAGTTATTACTACATCAAGATAGAATTGATGAATGGATCTATGACCATCACAACCATTTGTGAATTCAAGTTATAAAATCTTAAATGTTTTACAACTTTAACCAAAACATATGCATGTTTCTTTATGAGAGAGTATTTGAGTTCATGATCTTCCAATATTTAACTCATGAAGGTAATCAGAGACTTAATGCCTTCTTCCATTTTTTGTGCTAGAATTATAGACAATGTGTATTCAAAAGAGTAATAATATGTAATGAAACATTTTTTAAAGTATAGGCACACTAATGTTCAAGAATTAGCAATGGATTTATTTATTTCCTCAAAGGATGTATTTTTCTCTTTAATTCACTTGAAAATAACCTTTCCTTGCTTCATTTGAGAAATATATTTAGTCAAATTGGTAAAATCAGGTATGAATATTCTTAATAAATTCACCTTAATAAAAAATTATTGTGTAACAAGTTTAATATTAGGTAAAAATAATTCTTTAATTGATGTAACTCTTTGATGAACAAGCTTTCTACCTTATTTGGACACTAAATGTACCAAGAATTTTCCTTTTGTGACTACAAAAGATGGACTTATTATTATTCACATAGATACCATGATATTTGCATCTTTTCAAGACTATATTCAAGTGTTTGTAGTGATCTTATATATTTTTCTATAATATGGCAAGATCCTCTATGTATCACTATAACTTTTTATTCAATTCACTAAATTTCAAATCCATGGCTCTTTGTAATGTAGATTTTGCATTGATGAGTCCAGAGGGAATTCTTTGATAAGAAAATGTATCATATGCTACGTTGAATGATGTTTTGTGTTGATCTTTGTGAATTACCTCCATTTGATTTCATAAAAAAGTTCATCTAACATAGCCATCATTTTATATCTTATTACTTATTATAAAATATTATCCATTATTGGCATGTGATAGTTATCTTTAACTTAAACTTGGTTCAAATTGTGGAAATCCACACATATCCTAAGTTATCCATACTTTTTATCATTGGAACTATGTTTGCTACCCATGTTAAGTGTTATTTTTTGAATATGATTCTACCATCCAATAAAATTTTAATTTATGATTCTATGAATAAATTAGAAATTAGATATGAATATGATTTTAGATTCTCATTTATTCTACCATATGTATTGCAAAAGTAATGTTTCATATTCAGTTATGTTATTAGTGCTTTTGAATTGAAATCTGTATGAAAAAGGGAATATCCCATTCTAAAATAATTCATAATTATTCCAACCCTTGATCCTATGGGTTCAAATATTAAATCAAATTATAAGGTCCACACATCATTCTTAGGTAATTAGATTTTTTTTTTGATATCATCATGTATGTACTAGGACCTATTTCTTCATATAAAATACATGCTTATGGTCCTTTTATTTTTCCACCATATGTTTTGATTTGGGATTTGTTAGGAGTTTATATTTAATTACCTTAACCTGGATGGTAGCATTATTCTAGTCCATATGAATCTTAAGACCAAGATTCTTGCAAAAGGATCTACTTAAAATCATATCATAGTTTGGAGTAATATCAACCACCAAGATTGTCATCTTGATTTTTCTTGAAAAGGATGCCATAGATATTTGATCATCTTTAATTTTATGATGAGAGTAATTTTTTTTATGTCCATAAAATAATAGTATCCAAATGTATTTATGCATGTCAATGCCAAGGCATGTGTGACCTTAGACAACATTAGATTGTTCAAAGCTCTAGAATCAATGATGGAGTTATTAAACCAAAATTCTTTAGTGCAAATGGAAATATATAAAGATCCAATTTTTTGCCATTATAAATAGAAGAAACTATATGAGTTTGAGAACTAGAATCCATAACCATAGTCCCATTAAAAGGTGTTCAAAAATAAACATAGGGTCTATCTTCTCAAAAAAAAGAAACATAGGGTCTATCTTCTCAAATAAATATGATCAGTCAATCAAGATGGTCCAAATTTGAAATTAGATATTTATCTTGAGTGATTTTTATCTTGGTTTTATTTAAATGATAGAAAATGTAAAATGAAGAAGGGAAATTATATTCAAAACTATCACAATCTAAGGTCATGTGTGGATATTCTATACTTTAATTTTTTTCAATTGATTTATATTTGGAAAATAAAGCTAAGGCATACCTCTGTTAAGGATAAGCTTTGGAGTGGGTACCTTGGGATTTTACTGCATCTTTTCTTTCCCATTTTATTTATATTTTTATTTACCTTTTCCTGTCACCCTTAATTTTTTCATTATGATCTCATGGGAACACAACAAAAGAGTGGCCATTCGTATCTTCCACTCTTTCATCATGCTCATCTTCATTGAGTTCAAATTATAGATAATCCATCATTGATTTGCCTTTGGGTTACTAAATTTTAGTAACAAATATAGATTAAAAAAACTTCATCTAATGATTCTATCAAGCTAAATATCTCTATAAATATAAATTTATCTAGATAGTTAAAACCATCATGATAATTATTAGCATTCAAAGTCTATGAAAATTTTATTTTTTTAGGAGTTTCTTCAATAGTGAATATTAGAGTTGGAGATATAAGGTGAGTGTATGACTAATTTATATGATATGGGATTAAATATAAATCCATGGGCATTCTAGGCACAAATATCTCCCTAGGGAATTTAAACAACCTCTGATTGGAGAAAAATAGAAGATAAATTTAATGCAAAAAAAATGAAACACAAGGTCAAATCTTTATACCTTAAATTTTCATGCAATAAACATAATTTTGACATTATGTATGGCTCTAAGGAATTGATTTAGTATTTGATACTTGATATGTTGGATTGGAATTACAATGTTCAATATTACAATAACATGAGAGTAGTGGATGCTTGATTGTTGATGATAGAGGCAAGGTTATGGTAATATTTTATCAAGGATTCAAAGATAAATTTTTCATGGGGGTGTAGTTTGAATTATATGAGTTTGATGGAATAATGGAGGGATACATTTCATGCATGGAGGATGAAAGATAAATGGTCTAGAGATTTCCTAGGAATTAAAAATTCTTTGAAATCTATATAGAGAATTAGGGAGTGGCTCTAATAAGTTTAGAAATTTTTAGATTTGATTAGGATTAATAAATAAATATTATATGAGGATGAGTAGTGTGATTTCTATGATACATAGTGGAGGTAGGTGGAATTGGGTGAAAAGTAATTTAAAATTCCTCAAATAGTGTGTAAATGGGTTTTGGTGTTAATCTGAGTGTTAATAGGAAGATTAATTGATGCAAGGGATGTTATAGGGTTAGTGTGGTGTTGGAAATGTAGAGGAGATATTAGGGTGGTGTATATATTATTAATAATATCATGTTAATTAGTGTTAAATAACCAATTAGTAATTATGGGGGAATGGTTTAATTTTATATGTATACATTTTGCCTCTCTTTGAAATGGTATTTTAATTGGAAAAAGTAATAATATTTCAAACCAAGGAAAGATCATGTGATTTAATATGTTTGGATGGGTGACGCCCCCTTGATGGCTCATACGGGTAAGAATGAAATGAATGGCCACTTAAAATACAAATGAGGGTGGGTGTGAAAACAAATGATGGTTGGAGGTAAGTTATGTGATGGATGTGAAAATTGATAATGAAGAAGAGCATTGATGAGTGTTGAACTACAAGTTTGATATTTCCCCTAGTAAACATATGAAATAGAATAAATAATATGATGTTACAATTGATAATAGAAGAGATCAAAATCATTAGGTGTTCCCTAGGTAAGGACACATGTTAGGCAAAGCTACGGACTTGGATTGATTGGAAAAATGTCACAATATTTAGACTTATCCCAAGCAAGGACACATGTCTGAAAGAGCCAAAAACATTGATTAGATAATAGATGGATGAGATGATTAAGTGATTTATAGTAGCTCAGTTATATGGAAAAAAAATTAATTCAAGTGGATAATAGATGAAATGATGAAAAAATGGTAGCTGAGATGACCTCAAAGACCCCATGTGGGTGATAACTTCCTATATAGCTTGTAGGGACCTCAAGCTGATGTAGTTATACCAAAAATGGGAATTATGATGAGAAATGATGATAAGGTGATGTCATGGAGGATCTAAAGGTGACCCAAGGAGATTATTGAGGAGATGAGGGGAGAATTTTAAGTATTATTGATTAGGTAAAATGATGTAAACAATGGGTTAGATGAGTAGATTGGATGAAATTAGTGAAAGGATTGTAATAAGGTGAAAATTGAGGATGTTAGGTGAAATTGGGATAAACAATGAGGGGATAGGTAAAAATTAGATGTTATAAATGTTGAAATGTGGAAGTTGTAGATTTAAATTGAAGTTAGGAGGGGTAAAAATCCATTCATTTCCACTCCACCTTATACTAGATTTATCTGGATTTAACACTGAGTTGTTGATGGAAATGGATCATGTGTTATACCACCACCACCACCACCAAAGAGAGCATGTTTAAGAGAGCATGGGGACTGAAAGAGTGATTTAGTGTTTGTTAATTTTTGTATTAATTAATATTCAATTTAGTATTAGTAAAAACACATTTATATAGAGAAATTCCTTCAAAGTGATTTTGCTATCATAAAAATAGGTTTCACTAGATAAAATATGGCTTAACACTACAAAAAGGTAGTTTTGATGAAATTTATAAGATTTCAAAATTTTTTTACAAGAGGTTATAGATTCATAATTGGGAGAAGTGGATTCACAAAATTTGAAACAACTTTATGAAAAAAATTAGATGTAAAGATGCTTCTGCTGACTAACAACTTTGAAAAATGAATAACAACTTTGAAACATTTGAAGTGGCTTTGAAAATTGGATAGACACAAAATTGCTTCTACTGACTATTGGCTTTGAAAACTCAATAGTGGATTTGAGTTAGAGATAAATAGCTCTACTAAAAGGAATTACACAATTTCACTTTTATCATCAAGAAGTTTTGAGGAAACAAAAAGTGATTATGTTGGTACAAGTGATTTTACTATAAAAGGTGTTGGGAGGTAAATTATATAGGAGATGGTGATGCAAACTTGATAAATGAATGATGGGGATTTTAGCATGATTTTTAAAGTGAGATGAGATGATAATTTAATATTTTATGATTTTAGGAATGGTTGTCATCTATTTATTTAAATGGATGGTGTTTGAAGGTTATGCAGAGTTTACATAAGAGAATATATATAATTATGGCATACTAAACCTAGTTGGGCTATATTACATGGCATGAATGACACTTATCTTGATAGACATAACCCTGATCATAGCCCTAGTGGAGTGGTGGCACTCCTATATGATTTAATTCCACATTATGACCATAGAGATGACCATGACTCTGGAAGATGTCTGATGGATCTTTCAGATTCTTATTAGATGAGATTGATTGTATTTGTGATCGACCAACTAAATGGTAACAATTCATAGGTAAGTAGGAAACATAATGGTGGGTTTATATAGAGTCTCAATAAATTTGTAAATGTGTCTCTAAGAGGATAATATATACTAAATTACTCTTAATCTCATGGATATTTTCAGTAACATCTTATTG